>ML422218.1:315-15852 GCA_005239525.1 Nicotiana knightiana | reverse complement strand
TATATATATATATATACACACACACGTATATAACGCCATCTTGTCATGGGTCAATGTGCATGTATAAATGAATGCAATGCATGAGAAGTACGTTAATAAAATCTTTCGGAATGTCATAAGACCATTATACCTTTGATTAATATCACGAACTAAACTTTATCAACTTACGTATTTTCTGAGACCCATGAACAGACGATAGAATAATAAGACATATGGGGAATCATGAACATAGGAACCTCTAGTATTTCTATGAATAGAGTCATTTGTGAAAATTGTGCATTTGCTCATTTCGTTTGTATCGTATGGATCATGCCAAAATAAAGAAGGGATAGCCTTAATATACCTAAGTTGATTCTCTTGACAATCCCTCTAACACACGTTAATTGCGACAAAACACCTGACGGCAGGATCGGAGTAGGGAAAAATCCGTATAATATTCTTTAGAAAGATTGCACCTTACTCCCTTACAATTGCAAAATCTCACGTTTCTTAAGATTTTGTATGAATCTCTTGCTAAAGCTATCCACGTTGCTACGAAGATAGATACATCTCTCTTTTGTGAATTAATCATATTCTTGTATGATTTTTGTTGAATTTGAGAAGTCTTACCTTAGTGGGTGTGGGCCCCACAAGATGATGAGTTATCCAAGACCTCCTCAAAAATGTTCCACCTTGTTTTGTGAGTTAACACATTATCAAGGTCTCTTTGGGATGCCACGTTTTGGGGGGGGGGGTTAAAAACTTGTCCAAAAATTGTAATTAATTAGCTAATCTCCCACCAAAAATCATTAATTACCTAATTATCCACAAAATTAAGAATTATCTCAACTTACTTAAAATGCTACTCACTTTTAACACACTTTATACATCTTACTATCATGGTCATGTGGTACGTTTTATGGCACTAGTCCCTAAATACCGGGTATAATAGCTCGGACCGTATTTTATCCCAAAATATCAAACTTCGATGAAATTCATTTTCTTTGATTTGCTTACCCTCTCACCTTCATGAATTTACTTATCACTTGTTTGAAATAGCATAATACTTATAACCTCAAAATAATCTCATTCCCGAACTTGCATCGATTAACTTACGACGAAACTTTAACGTATGAAAAGGCGGGATGTAACATCTCATTTCTCAGCTTTCATCAAGTTACTCATGGCGTACTTTCACGTACAAAAACATGGGGTGTAACACATTTCCCCTCCCAATTTTACTTATTAATTATTTATTTGTTATTATGTTGCACCTATATCTTCGCTTGTACAGGTTTAATTACGTGAGTGTCTCGTCATAGCCTTGGCACTGCCTCATCGAGGTTAGGCTCGGCACTTACGGAGGATATTGGGTCAGTTGTACTCATACTACTCTCTGCACTTTTTGTTCAGATTTTGGTATTGGTCCCAGCTGTACGTAAGGTGCATCAGCTCGAATTGGCATATTTAGAGACTCGACGTAGATCTGTTGGCATCCGCAGACCTTGAAGTCCCCTTCCTCTTTCCTCTCTTTTTTTTCTGTTCATTTTATTCGATACATTTGTACTTATTAGATACTTTATTTGTAGAACTTCTAGAAGCTCTTGTACTTGTGACTCGAGGTCCGGGTTGTACTTAGATATTTTGGGTTATTATGTCACTTCGTACTTCAATTTAATTTCATTTCAGTTTAAATGAGTTTTACTTGCTTGAATTATTGGAAGGGCATATAATTTACTCTAACGTTGGCTTGCCTAGCGAGTGAAATGTTAGGCGCCATCACGATCCCGAAGGTGGGAATTCCAGGTCGTGAAAAGTTGGTATCAGAGTACTAGGTTACTTAGGTCTCATGAGTCATGACCAAGCTTAGAAGAGTTTTGAGGATCGGTACAGAGATAGGTGTACTTATCTTCCAGAGGCTATGGAGTTTAGGAAATTTTTTACTTCTATTCTTCTCTGCCGTGTGATTTTATTATATCATTGATGATTGGACTCTTCGATTCTTGTTCTCTCGCACATGGTGAGAACACATACTGCATCTTCAGCTGGACAACATCCAGGACCCCCCATTGATAGCTTCTACGAGGAGTAGAGGTCAAGGCTGAGGTCGCGTCGGAGGCCAAGGTAGAGGCAGAGCTCAGCCTAGAGCTCGAGCAGCACCACCAGCAGTGGAGCCTCAGGTGGATTTTTACAAGGAGGTTCCAGCTCAAACTGTACTTGTTGGACCAGCTCAAGTCCGGGAGGGGTTCGTCGCCACTCATATGCTTAAGGATGCTCTAGTCCGCTTGGTGGGCCTTATGGAGAGTGTGGCCCAGGCCGGTACATTTCCAATGGCAACAGCTATCTCTCAGGCTGGGGGAGGAGCACATACTCCCACTACTCACACACTAGAGTAGATGGCTCCTGAGTATCAGACCCCAGTAGCCCTGCCAGTTGGGGTAGTTCAGCCGGTTGTTATGAACATGCCGGTGATAGGCCTGCCATGTCTTTTGATGCTTTATTGAGATTGGACAAGTTTACTAAGCTCTTTCCGGCTCACTTCAGTGGAGCACCTTCTGAGGACCCACAGGATTATCATGATTGCTGCTATGAGGTGCTGCGAAACATGGGTATAGTTGAGACCAATGGGGTCAATTTTGTTGTGTCTCAGATGACGGGTTCCACGAAGAGGTGGTGGAAGGATTATATGTCGACCCGACCAATTGGGTCACCTGCTCTTACTTGGGATTAGTTCTCACGGCTATTTCTAGAGAAGATCCTCCTTATCACATTGAGAGAGGATTACCACAGGCAATTTGAGCATCTCCAGTAGGGTTGTATGACTATTACTCAGTATGAGACCTGTTTTGTGGATCTAGCCCATCATACCATTCTCTTACTTCCCACTGAGAGGGAAAGGGTGAGGATATTTATTGATGGACTCACTTACACTATTAGGCTACAGATGGCCAAGCAGACCGGGAGTGATATTTTCTTTTAGATAGTCGTAAATGTTGCTAGACGGATAGAGATGGTTCTTGCTCAGGAGAGGGGGCAGGGGTCTGATAAGAGGCCTCCTCATTTTGGTGGGTTCAGCGGTTCCTCGTCTTGAGGTAAGGGTACTTTTGGTAGGGTCCATCCTCCCACGCCGTTTCAGTCAGGGTTCCAGGCATCTCACAGTGCTTTAGGTGTTCTCGGTCCTTATGTTCCTCATCTAGACCAGTTAACCTACAGTTCACCACCAGCTCTTATTAGTGCACCTACGCTCTAGAGTTTTCAAGGTTGTTACTTAGGTCGAGAAGGTCAAATCCATTGTCAGCAGCCATAGTTGCCAAGGGCTTGTTATACTTGTGGTGATCCGAGGCACATTTCTAGATTTTGTCCCCGGGCTCCGGGCAGAACACAGCAGCAGGGTTATCGTGCCATGGTCTAGGCACTAGTCTCCACCGCCTCTCACCCAAAAGAGGCAGTGGCCAGGAAGCCAAAGGTGGAGGCCAGGCCGTTAAGGGTGGAGGCCAGCCAGTTAGAGGTCATCCGAGAAACGTGATTCAGAATGGTGGGGCTCATCCCAATAAATTATGCTTTCCCAGCTAGACCTGAGGCTGAGTCATCTGACGCTTACATGTATTATTGTAGTTTTCCATAAAGATGCTTCAGTTCTATTTGATTCAGGCTCTACTTATTCCTATGTGTCATCATATTGTGCTTCATATCTAGTGGTGCCCCGTGATTCTTTGAGTTCTCCTATTTATGTGTCGAAACATGTAGGAGATTCTATCGTAGTAGATCATGTATATCACACGTGTGTGGTTGATATAGGGAGTCTTGAGACTAGTGTAGATCTCCTACTTCTTGATATGGTAGATTTTGATGTCATCTTGGGTATGGATTGGTTGTCACCTTATAATGCTATATTGGATTGTCACACCAAGACGGTGACCTTAGTCTTGCTGGGGTTGCTTCGATTAGAGTGGAGGGGGACCCCTGGCCATTCTACCAACAAGATTATCTCTTATGTGAAGGCACGACGTACGGTCGAGAAAGGGTGTTTAGCTTATTTGGCTTATGTATGCGATTCTAGTGTGGAGGTTCCTTCTATGGATCCAGTAGCAGTTGTCAGTTTCTAGAGATGTTTCCTGCAGATCTACTGGGAATGCCACCCGACAAAGATATTGACTTCTCCATTGATTTGGACCTGAGCACTCAGCCCATTTTTATTCCCCCATACTGCATGGCCCCACCATAGTTGAAAGAATTGAAGGGGTAGTTGCAAGATTCGCTTGATAAGGGCTTCATTAAACCTAGTGTCTCGCCCTGGGGTGCGCCTGTATTGTTTGTGAAGAAAAAAAATGGATCGATGAGGATGTGCATAGATTATCAGTAGTTGAACAAAGTCACCATCAAAAACAAGTATCCACTGCGGAGGATTGATGACTTATTTGATCAGCTTCAGAGTGCCAAGGTGTTTTCAAAGATTAATTTGAGGTTTGGCTACCATCAGTTAAATATTAGGGCATCTGATGTCCCTAAGACAGCTTTTCGGACTCGGTGCGGGCATTATGAGTTTCTAGTGATGTTATTTGAGTTGACAAATGCCCCAAAAGAATTTATGGATTTGATGAACCGGGCGTTCAAGATATACCTAAATTCCTTTGTAATTGTATCTATGATGATATCTTGATCTACTGCCAAAGTCGAGAGGAGCACGAGCAGCATCTTCGAATTGTACTCCACACCCTGATAGGTAGTCAGTTATATTCCAAGTTTTCAAAGTGCGAGTTTTGGTTGGACTCAGTCGCCTTTTTGGGGCACGTCGTATCGGCAGAGGGCCTAAAAGTGGATCTTAAGAAGATTGAACCAGTTCAGGACTGGCCTAAACCCACTTCAGCTATAGAGATCCGGAGTTTCCTGGGTTTGACGCATTATTACAGTTGGTTTGTGGAGGGGTTTTTATCTATAGCAGCCCCATTGACTAGATTGACCCAGAAGGGTGCTCCTTTTAGATGGTCAGACGAGTGTGAGTTAAGCTTTCAGAAGCTCAAGACTGATTTGACTTAGGCGTCGGTGTTGGTGTTGCCCAAAGGTTCAGGATCGTACACGGTTTATTATGATGCATCTGATGTTGGGCTCGGCGCAGTGTTGATGCCGGATGGAAGGCTGATCTCATATGCGTCACGGCAGTTGAAGGTTCATGAGAAGAATTACCCTGTTCATGACTTAAAGTTGGCAGCCATTGTTCATGCACTAAAAATTTGGAGGCATTATCTTTACGGTGTGTCAGCGAGGTATTCACGGATCATCGGAGTCTACAGTGCTTGTTCAAGCAAAAGGATCTCAATTTGAGGCAGAGGAGATGGTTGGAGCTGTTGAAAGATTATGATATCACCATTTTGTATCATCCCGGGAAGGCTGATGTGGTGGACGATTCCTTGAGTAGAAAGGAAGTGAGTATGGGCAGCCTTGAGTACATTCTAGTTGGTGAGAGACAGCTTGCATCATATGTTTAGGTGTTGGCCAATCAATTCATTAGGTTGGACGTTTCAGAGCCCAATCGTGTTCTAGCTTGTACAGTTGCTTGGTCTTCCTTGTATGAGCGCATTAGAGAACAACAGTATGATGATCCTCATTTGATTGTCCTTAGGGACACAGTGCGACACATTGGTGCCAAGCAGGTTATTGTTGGAGACGATGGGTTTTTTAGGATGCAGGTCGTATTTGTGTTCTTAATGTAGATGGACTTCAAGTTGATTCTTGAAGAGGCCCAAAGTTCCCAATATTCTATCCATCTGGATGCTGCCAAGATGTATCAGGACTTGCGGCAACATTATTGCTAGAGAAGGATAAGAAGGATATAGTCGCATATGTAGCTCGGTGTCTAAACTATCAGCAAGTAAAGTACAAGCATCAGAGACCTGTTGGTTTACTTCAGAAGTTAGAGATTTCTGAGTGGAAGTGGGAGCGTTTCACTATGAATTTTACTGTTGGAATCCCACAGACTTAAAAGAAGTTCGACGCGGCATGGGTCATTATGGATAGGCTGACCAAGTCAGCACATTTCATTCCTGTGGAAGTTACCTATTTTTCAGAGTGGTTGGCTAAGAGTTACATCCGTGATATTGTCGTCCTTCATCTATGTCCAATCGAGGACGAACATTTGTTTTAGAGGTGGAGAATGGGATGACCTGATAGGTCATCTAGAGTTTTAACCATTAATTCTATGTTTCCGAACCTCAAATAGCTCCTTTTAGACTTCCTCGGTTTGTATGCATAGTCCGTGTCCTTTTCCGGAAGGCTTTTGTGTGAAAAATTGATTAAGATGTGAATTCGTGCCTCAAAAATTCATTTGAGTTGACTTCGGTCACCATTTTGAGCAAACAAACCCAGATGCATGTTTTGAGGGTCCGGGTGAGTCTGTATCGTGATTTAGGACTCGGGCATATGCCTAGAATCGAATTCGGATGTCCCTATCTGTAGTTATCGCAATTTGTTTAAAATTTGAAGTTCAAAGGTATAAAGAATTTATAAATTTGACCAATACATGACTTTGTTGACACTAGGTTCGAATTTTGGTTCTGGAAATTGGTATAGGTCCATTACTGTATTTATGACTTGTCTGCAAAATTTGCTGCAAAAAATGGAAGTGATTTGACGTGATTCGGACGTCCGTTGTTAATCAGAAAGTTCTTAAGCTTTATTGAAAATATCATTCCTTTTGATTTCTATTTCGTAGTTCTAGGTGTTATTTTGGTGTTTTGATCGCGCGGGCAAGTTTGTATAATGTTTTTGGACTTGTTAGCATATTTGGTTTGGAACCCCGAGAGCTCGGATGAGTTTTGGATAGGCTACAAATGGTTTTGGACTTGTTCTTCACGATCGCGAACCCTTTCTCGCAATCACAAGGGGGAAATTGGAACTGGGAGAGGATTTTTCCACATGAACGTGAGGAGATGGACGTGAACGCGAAGCAGTGGGGGGTTTTGCCCTTCGCGAACGCACCCATACCTTCGCGAACGCATAAGGTTTTAGACCTGGGGGAGGTTCTGGGTTAGAGCGCTATGCAAACACGGGCCATGGGACGTGAACGCAAATGTCAGAGGGGGAGAACCATCGTGAACGTGGGGAACTTCACGCGAAAACGAAGGCCATTTTGGCTGCTGCCTTTCGCAATCGCGTAGGGCCCTTCACGAACGCGAAAAAGGCCTGACGCTAGTGATTTAAAAGTTTCAAAAACGAAATTTCACCCATTTTTCATAAACTCTCCATTAGAGCTCGGCCTAGAGGCGATCTTGAAGGGAAAACACAACACCAACTCATAGATTTGTATACTTTAACTCATTTTCTTCCATTTCTAACAATACACACTAATTTCTATCCCTAATCATTGTTCTTCCATAGTAGAAAACTAGGGATATAGGAAGAATTGGGGTTTTTTTTTGAAAATTTGGGATTTAGACTTCAATTTGAGATCAGATTTCGAAATTAATTACATAATCGGGCTCCGGGGTGAATGGGTAAATGGGTTTTGGTCCGAACCTCGGATTTTGACCAAGCGAGCCCGGGGTTGACTTTTTAAACTTTTTCAGAATAGTGTAAAAATCCTATCTTTATGTATTGTAATTGATTTCCTTAGCATTATTTGATGTTATCGAGTCGATTGTGGTTAGATACGAGCGGTTTGGAGGCAGATTTTAGAGGAAAAGCCCTGGTACAACTCTGAGTTGACTGGGGAGTGAGGTAAGTATCGTGATTAACCTTGACTTAAGGGATTAGGACTTGTTTGCCTATGTGCTACATGTTTAAATATTTGGGTACAACGTATAAGTGAAGTGACGAGTACTTATGCATTATTGTTGGGTTAAAGCATGCGGGTGGTACTTATCGCTTGTAATTTATTGTCTTTTTTACTCATGATATCCATGCTTATATTTTTTTATTTCTTATTTGATCGTTCTCCCTGCATCTATGAATTAAGTTGTGATGGTTGAGTATTTCTTTAAAAGTGAGGATTGGTGTTTCGAAACCATTATTGACATAAGATTTATTCTTGTTTATTTTTATGTTTATCACTGCATGGTAAGGGAGAGTGTTAAAGCACGAAAGGTGATGTCAAGTCGTTAATTGTTTCATTTTCTGATTAATACATGGTAAGAAAGAGAGTTAAAGCATGAAGGGTGATGTCCCGTCGTATTTATTTTTTCATGGATAGATTGATAGAAAAAGCACGAAGGGTGATGTCGTGACATTATTATCACTTCATGGTGAGGTTGAGAGTAAAAATGACGGGTGATGTCGTGCCATATTTAATTATTACACTTATCCATTTTCATTGGTTAAGGATTTATTTGACTGTCTTATGTTGTCAATCATGTTGTACTTATCGCATATTTTGTTCCCCATTTTCATATCCCCTCCCAATTTTACTTATTAATTCTTTATTTGTTATTATGTTGCACATATATCTTTGCTCGTATCTATGATATAGTTTTTTTTCTTGGAGTCTCTTGCTCTGTTCTCTGTATCGTGGTATCAAAGCCAGTCCATCCTTTCGGAGGGAGGAATAGTTTACTAAATATGTCTGAGTCGTTTCCATCATCCTCTTCCCTTGCAAAAATGAATATGTCTCCCACTCTATATAAAACCTTTTCTAAAAAATATGATTACCTCTATAAAGTCAATATCCTACCCGATGAACAAAAAGTATCCTCCACTGAACTACCCCTCATAAACCCTTACTCAGCTTTTGTCAAAAAATCATTTGCACCATGGAACCAAATATGTTCCCTAGTCCAACACAACCCAAAAGGAGTCAAAGAATATGTTGCTGCCTCAAAACTTGACCAGCATCCTATTCTTGACACTCAAGAGGAACAATTTATTACTCTCCAAATGCCAAATGATTTTCCCAGATAATGGAGAGATCGTGGTTTTATCCATATCCATTTTGGTGCTATCCGAATTGCTCTGACTTATCACGGAAGAAAAGGTTAATATGTTGTTGCTCGACTTTCTCTTCTAGATACAAGATACTTGGAATACCAACATGCAAATTTGGGTACTTCAGAAGTTACCTTGAATGCAGGAACTGTCTTCATAACTATCATTCCAAATTTTAACCTATCCCTTTATGACCCATACTTAACCAAAGAACTAAAAATCCAAGTCCAAATTCAAGGTGCCCCACAAGCCAAAGATTCTATCTAAGCCACTTGTCATCACCAAATGGCGTGGGGGTCCAAAATCATGCCATGGATCTCTGCCTCCCCGGAGGAGAAAATGCTTTACTATTGAATATTGATGCTACCAAAAGAAACACCATGTGCACCCAAATACCCAGATAAATTTCTAGAGATGAGCTTGTCAAAATTCTTCCTGATTCCTAGATCACAAATTATGAAAGGTTAAGGGAACTAGAAGAACCTCTACAATCTGGTGAGCCAACTTTTACCAAAAGAAATGACAAAATTGTTTCCATAAGCTTTGACAATTCCCAACTCAAAAACCCAATAAAACCATCTTTTCTTGCCAAATGATCCAACCCAAAGACACATACCCTGACCCTGTCCCTGAAAGGGAACCCTTCTGGAATATACAAGCTATCATGGAAGAACATGACTGGTGTAAACATTTCGACAAAGATGGCAGAAGAGTTTGGTGGTTCAAATTCCCCTTTACGGGCCACTGCCATTGGGATCTCGGCTGCGACTGCCAATACTGTTTTAAAGAACCAAGTGAAGAATATGATGAATATCACCAGCGTCATTGGGAAAGATTTGGCCTCAACGAGACCAAACCAATATCCAAGAAAAAGGTGAAAACTATTGAAAAGCAATTTTGAGCCAAATATGAAAATAAAGACCCTTCAATTGGCTCATTAAGCTGTCCAGGTAAATATGAATTTCTTTAAACCACCATCAGCTCGTAACCTAGAACCCAAAAAGCCACCTGAACCTAAAACTCCATCAACCCAAAAGTCCACACTCCCACAAATATTCATGTTGAGCCCTTCAAGTTCCAGTCATACCCAAGATTTTCATCCACTCCAACCTTTTGAAAAAGAGGGTATCAACCATGCTCCAAAAATCCCCAAGAAAAATATAGTACTACCTTCTGGAGAAAAACCCCCAACGAGTGACATCGAGGCAATAATGAACTGGCAATCAGAAAATTCCATCTGCCAAAACAAAGTGCTCAACAATATTGGAAACACCATGAAAAAATGTGGCCCATACACAAAACAAGTTAATGAGCAAAGTGGAAACAATTGAGAAAAAAGGTGGAGTAGACATTGTCTCAGCATGCAGGACTAATTAAAGCCTTGGAGCTAAGATTGGCAAATTTACAATATGATATTTGTCCGCCAGGAACTTCACTTTTCTAGTTCTTCCAACAACAACAAAAGGAGATGATTTCAATCAAGGAACAAATCCAACTTTTGAGAAATAACCGCTTTGAGTCACAAAAACCCCTCATTTTTCCCTTCAAAATCTACCTTCTACCCCATGTCAACACAAGTATATTCACCACCAAAATTGGACAACACCTTTTCTACCTTACCTACTACCTCACAGAATCCTGTCTCTTTCACCCAACCCTTAAAAGAAGAACGTGAATTCGATATTGCAAAAATGGTTTGGGAAAGGAAAGATGCTCTTGCAGCCAAGAAACAAACCAAGAAAAGGAGAGACTAAGGAGAATGTTCAAAAGGGTCCGACCCAAAAAATCTGACGATTTCTAATCAGAAGACTCCAGACCTCTATGTCTCCCAGCCAAGAAACATGTCAGAAGGAGATACGACATGGTCTGAATCTCTAAATTCCTCTGATGATGATACAATGGAAGATAGCGCTCAATCAAGCAATGATTCCACAACAAACTCTTCTGAAGAAGATGATCCCCTAATATTTGTGAGCCAACCAAGAGACCCAGAAATTTCTGAAGTAGAGGAGGATCAACAAGGCATGATGGATGAACCAATCCCAGAAAGAAGACATGAACCCATGGCGTCAAAACCAGTTGGAACTGGCTTCCACATTTTCACCTTAGATGACGTCAAGGTTTCAAAATGGCCTCAAAGGATCCAAGACTTCTATACTTGGATGGTGACCAAAAATTTGGTGGAACGAGAAAAGTATATCATCCTGTCAGAACTAACTTCACGTTCTAAGGAATCCTCAGAGATTGGTGGAATTCACTTGGGATTCAAGACAAAATACTTTTCTTACATCCCAGGATTTTGCCTTCAACATTAGGATCCTACATGAAGTTTTCTACGGAGATACAAACCAAAGGCAGGAGAAAATACGCAGACAACTCTTTGAGATGAAGTGCGTGTCATTCAACAAAAATGACATTGACAGGCATTTTAAAAAAATGGCAAAGATATATTTTGAAATCGGCTGAGACATCAACCTAAAGCAAGCCTTTGTCTCCTCCTTTCCAAAGTTGTTGGCAAGCCAAACCATGACCATCATTGAATAATAGTTTCAATCAATAATAGACCCACAAGTCGGCTACATCAGGAAAGCTATTTTCGTAGCATTGGAGGACATTTGTACAAAGCGCTCTGCCCTAAAACAAATTATCCATCACAATCTAGCGCTTGACAAAGCATGTCGAAGATCTGATCTGATCACCGGATCAGAATGTTCCTGCCACACATCTAGGCGATAGAAAGGATTCAGGAGGTTCAGATGGACAAGAATTCCAGATAGAAAACAAAGGTCCAAGAGACGCACAAAATATTTCAGATGGATAAGGACAGGAAATTTTTACAAGAAAAACAGATGCTTTATATGCCACAAGATAGGACATTTCGCGAAAAACTTTCCCCAATGAGGAAGATCTGTCAAACTCCATGAAGAGATTGAAGATTACACTGGCATACATCTCGGAAAAGAGTAGGACCGTGAATCCATATTCTTTGTAGATGAAGAACCTAGTGAAGAAACTTTATTATCTCTTTGATATCTATGAAGATCAAGGCAATGATCACTACCAAATTTCAGAACCAGTGATTGAAGCCGGAGAGGAGATCAACGCTCTCGTAGTCGTTCCTCAAGTAGAACTCAAAGTCTATTCATCCAAATGGGATAAACCAACTCGAGTTATTGTTTTCATCGACACTGGAGTTTCTTCCTCACTCATAAATCCTATTGTTCTCCCTAAAGATCAATGGGTGCCACACTTTAAGGATTTTAACACTGCATCAAATGGAATCCTGACCACCACCCTCATTACAAAGCATCCGGTCACAATTGAGTTCTTTCCAGGATTGAAGTACATAACCAAGCTGATAGGGTCTGATGTACCAGGAAAAGATCTTATTGTTGGATTCGACATTTACAAAAACTTAGAAATCAACTCCAGATCAAGGCTAACAGAATAACTTTTAAGAAGAAGTTCAAACCTTATTCTGAGATTCCAAGGTTATTCCAAATCACCAGCGATGAACAAATCAAAGAGATTGAGAAAAATCTCATTGAGCATTCATGTGCTGAATCCCAAAAGGATTATTTGAAGAAAGGGAAAAGCACGTTATGGAAAAATGAAGAGTTTTATCAAGCTCCCTTTCAAGAAGAATGAAAACATCAGTCCAACAAAAGCCAGTTATCCAGGCATGAATCCAGATCATCTACACCTCGCAAGCAAAGCATGCGAAGAACTTTTGGAATTTAATCTAATAGAGCCATCGGATTCGCAATGGGCATTCGAAGAAGTTTATGTCAACAAAAGAGTTGAGAAGACTNAAAGAGGAGGACCTTGAATCTATATTCTCTGTGGATGATGAACCTAGTGAAGAAACTCTTTTCTCTCTGGATATCTATGAAGATCAAGGCAGTGATAACTATCAAATTTCAGAACCAGAGATCGAAGCCCGAGAGGAGATCAACGCTCTTGCAGTCGTTCCTCAAGTAGAAGTTAAAGTCTATTCATCCAAATGGGATCAACCGATTCGAGTTATTGCTTTCATCGACACTGGAGCTGCTTCCTCACTCATAAATCCTGCTGTACTTCCTGAAAACCAATGGATGCCGCACTTTAAGGATTTCAACACTGCATCAAATGGAATTCTGACTACCACTGTCATCACAAAGCATCCGGTCACAATCGAGTTCTTTCCAGGATTGAAGTACAGGGCCAAGCTTATAGGATCTGATGTACCAGGAAAAGATCTTATTGTTGGATTCGACATTTACAGACAACTCAAAGATCAACTCCAGATCAAGGCTCACGGAATAGCTTTTAAGAAGCAGTTCAAACCATATTCCGATATTCCAAGGCTATTCCAAATCACCAACGACGAACAAATCAAGGAGATTGAGCAAAATCTCATTGAGCATTCATGTGCTGAATCCCACAAGGATTTCATGAAGAAAGAGAAAAGCCCGTTATGGAAAAATGAAGAATTTTTTATCAAGCTCCCTTTCAAGAAGAATGAAAACATCAATCCAACAAAAGCAAGTCATTCAGGCATGAATCCAGATCATCTCCAGCTTGCAAAGAAAGAATGTGAAGAACTTTTGGAATTTGATCTAATAGAGCCATCCGATTCACAGTGGGCATGCGAAGCATTCTATGTCAATAAAAGAGCTGAGCAAACAAGAGGAAAACTCAGGTTAGTCATTAATTACCAGCCACTTAACCATTTCCTCCAAGATGATAAATTCCCTATCCCAAATAAACTCACTCTTTTCTCCCACTTAGCCAAGGCCAAATATTTTTCCAAGTTTGATTTAAAATCTTGATTTTGGAAATTGGGAATCCACCCTGAAGAAAGACCCAAAACGGGATTCTGCATCCCCGATCATCACTTCCAATGGAAATTAATGCCCTTCGGATTGAAAACTGCACCCTCCTTGTTCCAAAAAGCCATGATAAAAATATTCCAGCCCATCCTCCATACCTCTTTAGTTTACATTAATGACATCCTATTATTTAGTGATACATTGGAGGAACATGTCAACTTTCTTCGTCAGTTTGAGGCATTGATAACACACTATGGGATCATCCTTTCAGCAAAAAAGCTGGTTCTTTCCAAAAAGAGATTGATTTTCTTGGAATGCATTTTGTCCAAGGGGCATACAGCCCAGGACCACATATATGTCAAGAGCTACTCAAGTTTCGAGATACCAGCCTCACAACAAAGCAGACCCAACAGTTCTTGGGTATAGTAAATTATGTGAGAGATTTCATCTCAAATATCTCTACATATATTTCTCCGCTCACAGAGATGCTCAAGAAAAATACTCCATCATGGGGAAGTAAACAAGATGAAGCAGTCAGGGAAATAAAGGAGATCTCTAAAAATGTCAAGTTCCTCTACATCCCTTCAAATGGTAAGAGGATGTTGCAAACTGATGCCAACAATGAATATTGGAGTGCCATTCTATTTGAAGAAAAAGATGGCTAGAGAAAAATATGCGGATATAATAGTGGAAAGCTCAAAGATGCCAAGAAACATTATCATTCCACCTTCAAGGAAATTCTTGCAGTAAAGAATGGAATCAAGAAATTAAATTATTTCCTGATTCACACAGAATTTCTAATAGAATGGATATGAAGGCCTTCCCAAAGACGATCCAGATAAATGCAAAGATTATTCCAAATCCTCAGATTCTCAGATGGGCCCAATGGTTCTCTCCATACAAGTTTCAAGTCAGGCACCTGAAAGGAAAGGATAATATTCTCGATGATTTTCTGTCTCGACCGGAAGAATTCTCCAAGAGATTTTCCCCAGCAAAACTGAAGTCAAAGAAAAAGCTAATCAGTCACATCTTCATGTTTTCAAATGTACCAGGAACAAGTTCATTGAAGCAACGGATCATCCATCGTAGTTGTTCAACCTCACGGATCCCTTTGATCCTTCAATTATTATGGAAAGAAGAACTTATTATGAGCTCCAAGTTTTCCGACAACATGGAGGATCCATTCTCAAGCCTTATGGGGTCAATCCAGAATACCCATTCTGTCATATATTCATAGCACAAGGATTTTTCACAAGAACTATTATGGTTTTTCCGGTACCTGTGCCATCAGTACTATATTTTCATGGAATTCAAGTGCAACGTCTTCAAAGATTTTGACAACATTGAACCAACTCTTGAAGTGTTTTTACTATGGTTCAAGCCTAGAAGATATTGGATAAAATATTTTAATGAATCCTACAAAGCAAAATTATTCATGTTTCATAGGCCAGTGAATATTATTAATGGAAGAGTCCAGGCAAAAGTAGAAGCGTCATTCTGGTGGAAATTCCCGTGTCCATTTTATCCATGGAAGAAGAATATAGTGAAGCACAAAAGAATTATCTTCCAACAAAACAGGTGCATTGATGAGTGGCTAGAATTCATGATTTTAAGCATGATATACCTTGCATTTTATGAGCTTTAATGATACAATACACGTCCTATGTGCCTAATAGGGTTTATTTTATGTGTAGGTGAATTGGAAATAGAAACGGGGCTAAACGGATGCAAATACGTCAAAAAATACGTGAAAGGGGACGCCCGGACGATAGCCGGGCGACAGAGCCAAACAGCCTGACCCAGCCTGGCCTTAGCCAGGCGTTAGAGCCCTAAC
>ML422214.1:63004-101231 GCA_005239525.1 Nicotiana knightiana | reverse complement strand
TAAGGTGCATTGGGAGCATCAAATTCGTGGAATTTTGGCTATTAAGGTTCAGGGAGTGTCATTTTGGTCAGATGATGAATTATGTGATGCATGGTGCTAATTCAGCAAGGGTATGCAGTCATGTTCTGGTACATCGTGTGGTAGTTGATACGGTGTTTGTTTGTATATTGGAACTAGGTCTGGCAGAGAAATTTCAAGTGTTGGAGCTGGATTCTGAGCCTATTATATGGATAAAAGAAGAAATTGTCAGATTTGATCAAGCTAATGTACTCAGCTGGGTTGTGGTAGCACGGTCAGGTGCACGAAGTGTTAAAACATGGATTTAGGTAACTCCAGAGCAGTTCTTGGCACGTTCGAGGACGAACGTCTGTTTAAGTGGGGGAGAATGTAACGACCCGACCAGTCATTTTGAGCTCTAACGCGTCGTGCAGCGGTTTAAAGTCATGAGCAGCTCCATTTCAGGTATTATGACTCGTGGGCATGGTCGAAATTGAATTTTGGGAAGTTTGGAGTCAAATTGGAAAGAAAATTCTCATTTCAGAAGCCTTAAGTTGGAGAAATTGGCTAAGATTGGAATTGTGAGTAAACGACCTCCGAATTGGGATTTGAAGGTTTTTGCAGGTTCGTATGATGATTTCGGACTTGGGCGTATGTACGGATCTGGTTTTTGGATAACCCGGGAGCCTTTCAATGTGCATTGTGGAAGTCAGCATTTTTTTGAAGAAATTTCCTAAGTTTGGCTTGAAGCACATTTCAGTGATATTGATGTACGTTTGGGATTCCGAGCCTGGGAATTGCTCTGTATGGTGATTCTGGAGTTGGGAGTGTGATCAGAAGTGAATTCAGATGTCTGTAGGTCATTTTGAAGGCATTTGGCTAAAGATAGAAATTTGAAGGTTTTTGAGAAATCCGACCGGAAGTGGAAATTTTGATATCGGGGTCGGAATGCGATTCTGGAAGTTTGAGCAGGTCCGTAATGTTGAGTATGACTTGAGTGCAAAATTTGGGGTCAATCGGACGTGATTTGATAGGTTTCGGCATCAGATGTGGAAGTTTGAAATTTCAAGTTCTTAAAGATTGAATTTTAGTGCGATCCATGGTTCGATGTTGTTTGATCTGAATTGAGGCCTCGAGCAAGTCGGCATTATGTTTTGGAACAGGTTGGTGTAATTGGACGGGGCCCCGGGGGCCTCGGGTGGATTCCGGGTGTTTAACGGATCAAGTTTGGAGTTTGAAGAAGGCTGAGGTTGCTAGTGTCTGGTGTGACCGGACCTGCGAGGATTTGGCCGCAGGTGCAAAGTTTGCTGGCTTGGCTGGGAGCGCAGGTGCGATGTAATTTCTGCACCTACAAAGGCGCAGATGCAGACAATGGGTCGCAAGTACGGATCCGGCTGGAGGAGAAGGAAGCCACATGTGCGAAAATCGGCCTGGGCAAAATGTTTTAAAACGAGGATCTTGGCTCATTTTCTCCTAATTTCACTTGGCATGGGCGACTTTGACGAGCTTCAAGAGGGGATTTCCATCAAGAATCACTAGGTAAGTAATTTCTTCATGTTTTTAAGTTAAATACAAGGTATATGCATGGAATTAGACATGAAAATTAGTAGGAAAATTGGGATTTTGGAGGAAAGACCTAAATATTTGTATTTTGGATTTCTACCACGAATTAAGCATGAATATTTGAGTAAATTGTATATTTGAGTTAGTAAAGCTATGGGTAGTGTTTATCTTCGAGAAATTTTGGAATCCGGACAGGTGGGCCCGAGGGCATTTCGGTCAATTCCTTGAGCGGAGTTGGGAACTTATAATCTGAATTGTTAACAAATATTAGAGTGAATTTTCATCTCTTTGCCCATTATTTGGTAGTTTTGGGGCGTTGTGCATCCATTGGAGTCGTCGGAAGAGCTTGGAAGCCGGTTTTGGAATTTCGAGTGAGGTAAGTCTCCGTTCTAACTTTGTGAGGGGAAATTGTCCCCCTAGGTGAACTAATTAAATAGGTGCTACTATTTGTGGGGGCTACGTACGTACGGGGTGACGAGAGTCTGTGCGTAGCTACTATCATATTTTTGTCCGGGTAGCCTAGGACCTACAAGCATGTTTAATTGCCGTATTTGTAATTTTATTGATGTAAATAAAGTGTTTAAACCTTACTGAACTTGGTAAAAAAAAAGGATTTCTGGAAAAGATTTAAGTACTATTTTTGTGACCTTTAAAAGAGAAATTTGTCATTTACTTGAGTATTTGTTTTCCCGATGTGGTCGGGGTGGACTGTTTGTGTGTGCATGTGACCGCTTCGAAATTTACATTCCGCGAGCGGAGTGTTATTTCCCCTACTCTCATGGGAGCGGGCCGTACGCCACGGTGAGATTGAAAGATATATTATGGTTCGGGTCGTTCGACCCTCTGCAGTGCATATATATGATTATAATGATGGCTTAGGCCGGTTGTCCTTATTCCTTATGTGCACACTAAATTGTTAAAGATTTTCATGGATTTTGAAGTGACAAGATATTTGGGGGAAAATGAAGAAGTAATTGTTTATTTAAGATATTTGGGGGAAAATGAAGTAGTAATTATTTATTTACTTTCAATATTTATTTGAATTATAGTTATCTTTAATGATTACTATTTTTATCATCCTCGTATTCCTATTACTGATATCATATCTTGTTAAATTATTTTGTTGGACCTTAGCAAGTGTCTAATTCGACCTCTCGTCACTACCTCTCTGAGGTTAGACAGGATACTTACTGAGTACAAGTTGTTTTCGTACTCATGCTACACTTGCTGTGTATTTTGTTTTGCACAGGTACTTTCATAGCGATGTGGCTGGTTTGGAGACTTAGGCGAGGTGCATCATCCGGAGGCGATCCGCAGCTGACAGAGTCTCCCTCGTATTGTATTCAATTTATTTTAATTTCGTTGTCCAGTTGTATTTCAGACAAGCTTTGCAGAAATTGTAAAATTCTTAGAAATTGCTCATGTACTTGTGTCATCGGGTTCTGGGATGTGTTTTATAAAAACTGGAATATTAAACTATCGTATTTACTTAGCGTATTTTATTCAGTTATTATGTAATAAAGTGAAAGGTAATGATTTCATAAATGCTAAAACAGGAAATTTAACTTAACCATTTAATGATTGGCTTGCCTGACAGTGGTGTCCGGCGCCATCACGACCTTATGGATTTTGGGTCGTGACAATAAGGGAATCAGGTCACATGTAGTTCAAGTGAAATAAGAGTGATGGAGTATGCTTAGAGGGAGATTCGAGTGAAGTTCTGTCGAGGTTCCGATCCACGGTTCCTACTATTACATCAAAATGAAAATAAATTACATACTCTTGAAATCTAAGAGTTACAAAATTCCTATCTAAATGCCATCTGGGGTCTTGTCTTGATTCTTGACTTGCTTCCTTCATTGACTTTAGACTGAAAATTGATGCTCTAGATGCAAAAGACTATGAAATATTCTCACGGCTTGTTTCTTGATCAGATGATGAGAAGATAGATCTTGATACGCTATGTCTCCGCATGCATTATGTCAAAGTTGGTTACGACTGGTATTTAGATCAAAAGTTCCACTTTCTCTGGCGAGAACTGAAATCTTATTTTTGCACATCCAATCTGTGCTTTGCAGAAAAACCTACAAGCCATCACAAACAAACAAAACGAACAAAAAATTTCTGCCCCAGTTTGTACTAGCAATGTTTTGTGAGTTATTGAAAACATATTGAACTATCTTCGCTATTGTAGAATAAAAAATAAAAAGACATGTTTTCTTTTAACATAGGGGATGTCGTACCCTATGTTAACAAGAAGGAAGGAAACCAAGGGAATGTAGTACCCGGTGTTGACAATAAAATGAGGCTCGTGGCACTCTAGGATGCCACTAGGGAATGTTGTACCCTATGTTGACAGAAAGTAATGCAGCCAGAGGATGTAGTACCCTGTGTTGGCAATAAGACGAGGCTCGTGGCACTATGAGATGTTACTAGGGAATTTCGTACCCTATGTTGGAAAATGAAATGCAACTAGGGGATGTAGTACTCTGTGTTGCATAAAATGAGGCTTGTGGCGCTCTGAAATGCTACTAGGGAATGTTGTACCCTATGTTCGCAATAAGTAATGCAACTAGGGGATGTCGTACCATGTGTTGGTGAAAATATGAGGCTCGTGGCACTTTGAGAGGCTACTAGGGAATGTCGTACCCTATGTTGCATAAAATGAGGCTTGTGGCGCTCTGAAATGCTACTAGGGAATGTCGTACCCTATGTTGGAAACAAGTAATTCAATCGGGGATGTAGTACTCTGAGGTGAAGATATGGTATTCCCTATAATGAAACTAAAAATAACATGATTACATGTATATTAGAAGGAAATCAAGGATTTGAGAACTTCTGGTGATGTTCGTCCTTCCATGAACTGTTTCCTAAAATTGTTCTGTTCTTGTTCTGAAAAAGAAAGATTCATTAGTTTTAAATGGTGGTCAGTTTATGGCCTTGATTTCTTGGGTGATTTGACCTCGAGTCCACTACACTTGTTATAAGAGCTAACTCCGTCGATGGTAGTAAAAATTGCCGAGAGATTCTGTCTTTACTTTCTGGAGATCTTCTTTCTCAACATCAAAACCTGACTATTTTGTGCATATCACCATTTATGTTTATGGTGCAAACAACCTTGCTCCCAAAAAAACTTTTAACTGAGTACCTTTTGTTGAACCTTGAAACATTGTTCAGTCCTTCAAGTCTTTTTCTCGTCAGGGAAATCAATAATGGCTTTATGCCTTTGCCCATACTGTTTATGCCCAAAAATTTTCTTCATACAATGGGAAAACTATAACCAATTTTGTGACCTTTTCTTTGTTTGCTTTGACAAAATTATACTGAAAGGGACTCAAAAAAAAGTAATGCGAAAGAAAACAAGAAGGTGAAATAATATGTATTACAACTTAATCAAAAAGCGTCCTTTTTAGGGGGAAAAACAAGAAAGGACTTATCTGGAGGAATATACTGACTTCAATGAACATGACATGCACTTTGGACTGGATGACCGATCCGTCTGAACCGTCTAATTCTCAAAATTCATTGTAAACTTTACTTTGAAATTGAATTCTTTGTCTTAACCATGTTTGTGTCGGGATATATGAAGGCCTAAATTGATCAATGATGCCCTTTGTGGGTTTTCCAATTGACCTCTCTCATTTGCCTTTCTCTCAACTCACTATTGCCTTATAGTGCCCGTGAGGGTTTCACCAATAAGGCTGTCTCATTTTATTTTTTTCTCTTTACAATATCTGAGGCATCACCGTAATATTCCAACTTAGCATCCTCGAAAGTTGATCAGAAGGTCTTAAAAAGGAAAGGTAAAAAGAACTATTCAATTGAATTACAACTTTTGGAACCATTTTGACGGAAAAACCGTTGAAAAATAAAATAAAATCATGTCCCAGTTTCTTTGAATACTGGGAAATGTGGATTTTTGTTTTGGTATGACCGAACCCAAGAGTGAGGCTGCCTACGTATCCTTTCGGAATCAGGTCGGACGTAGTTCAATTAACATGAACTTCTTTTGATGATTTTTTTCTTAAAAATTTTTGTTCTCTTTATTTTTTTTTGTTTTTTTTTAAAAGTACATTGGTTCCAAAAGAGGGGAAAACAAAGAAATATAAACAAGGCTTCAATGGGCTAACTAGGATTGACCAGTGTTTGTGTAGCGAGAATGATAGCCTTTCGTCATCCCAACTTGAGAATGCTAAGTATAAAAATTCCCCCACAGAGGCATGTCAAACATAGTATCTCTTGACCGCATCTGCATTGACGGATATATCTGTCACCTTTCCTTCTATATTTTCCAAATGTAGAACTCCTTTTGACAATACTTTCTTGATGAGGTAAGGACCTTGCCAATTCGGGGCGAACTTTCCTTTTGCTTCTTCCTGGTGCGGAAAGATACGTTTCAAAACAAGTTGTCCTACCTAAAATTGTCTTGGGTGCACTTTCTTGTTGTAAACGCGTGCCATTCTTTGTTGGTATAGTTGACCAAAACAAACTGCCGCCAGACGCATTTCATCAATTAAACTCAACTGTTCCAATCGGGGCTTGACCCAGTCAGTGTCTTTGATCCCTGCTTCAATAATGATTAGGAGAGAGGGAATCTCAACTTCAGCAGGTCTGACCGCTTCAGTGCCATAAACCAACAAGTAGGGCGTTGCACCAACTGATGTACATACAGTTGTCCGGTATCCCAAAAGAGCAAAAGGCAGTTTCTCGTGCCATTGTCTAGACCCTTGGACCATCTTCGTAAGAATCTTCTTGATGTTCTTATTCGCAGCTTCAACAACTCCATTATATTTGGGCCGGTAAGGAGTAGAGTTGTGATGCTCAATTTTAAATTGTTCACATACTTCCTTCATCAGATGACTATTCAAATTAGCAACATTATCCGTGATAATGATTTTTTGAATACCGAAACGACAGATGATGTTGGAGTGAACAAAGTCTACTACTGCTCTCTTGGTAACTGCTTAAGAGCATCATCTTCATCATACTCGACTTCTTGATTCATTATTTCGAGATTGGAAAACTTTTTAAGATCTGGGCATGAATTTCGCGTGCATGTCATGTTTTTAAAGCCAGCATAAACGGAAATGAAAATGATAAGAAATTAACAAAAATTAGGTAAATGAAAAGACAAAATTTTACTATGAAACTGGAACTTCATTTCATTGAATTTGAAAGGATAGAAGGATTATCATCAAATAAAAGCAATTAAACTAAAATATCTAGATTATAACCCTGAAATAATCCAAATACAGGAAAAACAACAAATCAGAATACCGAGACTCCTTCCTGAAGGGAAGCGGTGTTTCTTCCCAGTTGTTGAGCGAGGTATCTGGACCAATCAGCTGAACACTTGCATGGCTAGGGCCCTCACCAACTTGAACCATATTGATCTTGTAGAACATCTCCCTGAGACCTTGGCAAACGTCATCAATGTAATTCTGAGTAGAAGTATTTTAGACTTCTTCAAACTGTGGCTTGACAAAAGAATAGGCAATGTGAGGGATTGGTTTGGACAGATTCCAACCATTATTTTTACGGGCCTTGGCTCTGTCAATGTCAGTTGATGTCGGTTTAAAACCCAAGCCAAAGGTATCTTTCTTTGAAAAGGGAGCAATGGGGTTCACAATTCCATGCAGAGAGGATCCTAATCCTTTTCCTGGTTCATAATCGTTCGTCATCATCAGCGAAGCTACCATTATAGATGTGGCTGAAAGATCGGGATGCAGAATTGGTTTTCCTTCTTCCACATGGTGTCACGACCCAAAATCCATTGAGGTCGTGATGGCGCCGGACACCACTGTCAGGCAAGCCAATCATTAAATAGTTGCATTAAGTTCCTATTTTCACATTTTGAAATTGTTACTTTTCCTTTCATTACATAATAATCGAATAAAAATCCGCGAAGCAAATAACAATGGTTTAACAATCCATTTAATAAAATACATCCCAAACTCATCACAGAACCCGGTGTCACAAGTACATGAGCTAATTTCTAAGAAAGAAGTATACATGTATTACAATGCTTTTCCGGAGTACAAACTGAACAAGGAATTTAAATACAATACAATACATATAAAGGAGACTCTGCCGGCTGCGGGTAGTCTCGGGATGGTGCAGCTCGTCTAAGTCTCCAGGTCAGCAACATTACTGCGTCAAGCAGGGCCACTAGCTATGAATGTACATGTGCAATAAAATGCACATCAAGTGTAGTATGAGTACGAAAATAACATGTACTCAGTAAGTATCCCGCCTAACCTCGAAGAAGTAGTGACAAGAGGTCGACTTTGACACTTACTAGAGGTCCAACAATATCAAGTGCACTAAAGAAATGAATTAATATAAAGCAATGTAAATACATAAGACATACAAGTATAGATTTCGTGGTACAATTTCCCTCTTTACGATTTAGTCAACTCTCTACTAGCAAGTTCCCTCCGTAACCGAAGCATATATATAGATATAGTGGATTTCATCAAAGAGGTTGTCATAATCCAAATCAGGGGAAAAACCCTCAGATGAACTGGCTTTTTGCCAAATATTTTGCACGATTCCATGAGGATAATTTAGATATAGGAAATGCTGAGGCGTACGGCCCAATCCCACATAAAAGTAAATTGTGCACTGCCGAAGGGTCGAACGACGCGAACCATAGATGCATCTATTAACCTGCCGTGGCGTACAACCCGCTCCCATGAGAGCGTGGTACATAAATTCTGCCAAGGCGAATGGCCTGATCCCATAAGAGTGTGGTACAAAATCCCGCCGAGGTGAACAACCCGATCCCATAAGAGTGTGGTAGGAGGATTTACCCCGCTCGCGAATCATACATGCGGCGCGGCTACACATAGTTTTCTCGAGTTATAAAAGTCTTCTTCCATTTATTTTCAAAACATGAACTTTCAGTGAAAGCTTTCAAGATGCTTTTCTTTATTATAAAACTTTTTGATTCCTTTAAAAACTATTTGATAAGTATGCTCAATCCAGCCTCTTCGCAACGCAAACAATAAGACAAATAAAGTATAATAAGAGCAAAGCATGATGCAAGCCTAAAACTACCCAGACATAGGCATAACTAGTAGCTACGTACGGACTCTCATCACTTCGTGCGTACGTAGCCCCCACAAATAGTAGCACATATTTAGTTAGTTCACCTATGGGGACAATTCCCTCTCACAAGGTTAGAAAGGAGACTTACCTCGCTCCGAAGATTCATAACCGGTCTCCAAGCCCATCCGATGAGTCAAATTGATGCACAACGCCCCAAAACTATCCAAATAACGGGCAAACCAATGAAAATATACTCTAATACTTACAACAATTCAATTCATATAAATTCCTAACTCCGATCGGAAAGTTTACCAAATTTCCCTCGAGCCCACGCGCCCGAATTCCGAAATTTCTTGAAGATGAACTCTACCCATAGCCTTACTAACTCAAATATACAATTTACTCTAATTTCATGCTCAAATTCGTGGTCAAAATCCAAGAATGCAAATTCTAGTTTTTTCTCAAAAAATCCCAAATTTCTACTAATTTTCATGACCAAATCTATATACAACCTTGTATTTTAAATTGAAATGAGTAGAAACAACTTACCTTGACATATATGACAAAACTCCCCACTTGAATCTCTCTCAAAATCGCCCAACCAAGATAAAAATGAAGAGAATGGCCAAGACCTCAGTTATAAAAATGCACATTGCCTCCAGTCCTTCCACACCTGCGGTCACCTCACCCGCACCTGCGCACCCGCAGGTGCGCCCAAATATCCGCACTTGCGGCTTCCTCCTTCCCAGACGGGCTCCGCACCTGCGCTTCCTTCTCCGCATTTGCGCCTTCGAAGGTGAGAAAATAGCCTCGCACCTACGCCCCCAGCCAAGCCAGCCACTCCTCACCTGCGTCCAAAGTGACACATGTGGCTCCGCACCTGCGGCCAAAGCCTCGCAGGTACGGTCACACCAGACACCAACAACTTCAGCTCCTCCTCAACTTCAAATTTGATTTGTTAACCACCCGGGGCCCCCGAGACCCCCTCCAATCACACCAACCTGATCGAAAACATAATGGGGACCTGCTCGAGGCCTCAAATAACATCAAACAATGCCAAAACCATGAATCACACTCAAATTCGGGCTTAATGAACTTTAGAATTTCCAACTTCTATATTTGATGCCGAAACCTATCAAATCACATCCGATTGACCCCAAAGTTTGCACACAAGTCACATTCAACATTACGGACCTACCACAACTTCCGGAATCCGAATCCTACCCCGATATCAAAATTTCCACTTCCGATCGAATTTCTCAAAATCTTCAAATTTCTATCTTTAGCCAAATGACTTCAAAATAACCTACGGACCTCCGAATTCACTTCCGATCACGCTCCCAACTCTAGAATCACCATACGGACCTATTCCCAGACTTCGAATCCCAAACTAACATCAATATTACTGAAATGCACTTCAACCCAGACTTATGAAATTTCTTCTAAAATGCTGATTTTTACAATATGCGCTAAAATGCTCCCGGGTCATCCAAAACCCGATACGAACATACGCCCAAGTCTTGAATCATCATACGAACCTGCTGGAACCTTCAAATCCTTATTCTGAGGTCGTTTACTAAAAAATCCAATCTTAGTCGATTCTTCCAACTTAAGGCTTCTGAAATGAAAATTTTCCTTCCAAATTGACTCTAAACTTCCCGAAATTCAATTCCGACCACACCTACAAGTCATATCACCTGAATGACGATGTTCATGGCCTCAAACCGCTGAACGATGCGCTCGAGCTCAAAATGACCGGTCAGGTCATTACATTCTCTCCCACTTAAACATATGTTCGTCCTCGAACGTGCTAAGAACTGCTCCGGAGTTATCTGAAATCACTGTTCAACACCCCGTGCACCTACCCGTGCTACCACAACCCAGTTGAGTACACTTGCTAGAACAATTCTGAAGATATCCTCTTTTATTTAGGCAAATGGGCCTTAGAACCAGGTTTTCAACATCTGCAATCCTCTGCCAGGCCTGTTTCCAATATATGAACACCGTATCAACTACCACACGATGTGCCAGAACATGACTGCATACCTTTGCTGAATTAGCACCATGCACCGCATAATTCATCATCTAACCACAATGACATTCCCTGAACCTTAATAGCCAAAATTTCACGAATCTTATTCTCCCGATGCACCTCATGACACATATATATAAGTCCTGCCATAACGCTTATGATACCACCACAACGGAGGAGATGTATAGAAATTCAGAACCAACTGCAGAGTTAACCAAGCATTGAATCTCTCCTCTTTCCTAGAATCATCACCTCATTACTAACCAAATAATGGTATTTGTCCTTTAATATACTTCACATAATCTTATCGCACTGATCCCTGATCCAAAAATCTCGTCTCTCCCAATATGAACCGCTCAGGCAACAAATCACCCCAAACATGACCAACAGTCTCACATGATGGCACAACGTGCCAATAGGCCACAACTCGAACATGATACACAATGAAATAAATGACGAAAGGAACTACTCGACTCACGCAATTAATATGAACCTTCCTCCGAAAAGTAGGAAGCAAAATACAAGAAAATAGACATAGGGAACCTTTCTCAACATCACACTGTTGCGGCGTGCAACCCAATCCAAATAACACACCCGTGGCGGTGCGCCACCCGATCTAAATAACATAACCGTGGCGGCGTGCCACCTGATCCAGACCGTGGCGGCGTGCCACCCGATCCACACATAAAATTCACGTAAGGAAATACACACCGAGCTAAATTGCTCATTACCACAAAATACTGAATATCGGTCACAAGCACGCTAAGTGCATAATACCATCCTGGGGAGACTGATAAAGCCATATGCTACAAAACTCAAGAACCATTGAGGTGCGATATATATAATCTGAATCTCAAGAGCTATTCTGCTCACATAACATCATCACTACGCGGGAGCTTCAACACATAGGAAAATATCAAGTCGTTTCCTGACTCACACGACACAACAGAATATTACATGAGATGAACGAGGACGGAACAACATCTAATGTTCTAATACCTTTCCATGAAAAATGCTATACCGAAATGAACACGCCTGACTCATATAGAGCCCATAATCATATTTGAATCTATTCACAACCCTCAAGCCAATTCTGATCGCACTGCACTAGACTGATAGCCTTACCCGGGTCCATATTAACCCATTTCCTCTCATAATACGCAAGAACAACCATCATAGTCGGGGAAAACACCCCACAATCCACAACTAAATGAACCGAATGCCTTCCAGGCATAAATTCTCAAATAAGCAATATTACACTTCTTTATACTTAGTCCCAATCGTGAATCCATAAAGTGACTGCATGTCACACTCATACGATCCTCATGTGGTAACGCTCCCATGACCTTCCACACAAGATAGCAAGTCTGCACATCTACCACTGGCCACACTAACGCTGTAAAACAAATCAAGAACCCATGACCGGCCAAAATTCTTGAATGCTCCCAAATAAAATCTATCACGGCGACTGACATGCCTCGCACATACCGGAACAAACCACATGCATAACTTAATCACACTGAAGGAACTGATCACTTCCATACATGTTCCATTTCAACCATGGCTAACCAATCTATATTCTTTTAATTATTCTTAATTTCCTCAGAAACAATAGTAATTCCATTCAACACATAACGAACTCAATCCTCACTCATCCCGAGTGGCCTTGATTCACGAGACCATGCTGTCTCAATCCCACAAACTGTCTCATACCCTCCTTGTGCGCATTCACATCTTCGACTAATATACCCATCCTGATAATCTTTCTCCAAAACCGGAGTTTATTTCTCTCGTTCCCCCAATACTATACTGCAAGTCAAAGACATCATGGAACATTCTGGGCCTTCTGTCACAATCTGTTGCAAAGCCCGATCCTTATCCATACTGCGGACATGAAACCTTTAAGAACCGCATTCTTAACTATCTAATTCATTAGGACCACTATTGAGAGTCGCCCACTCTAACTTGGCTCGAACACAACCAACTCCAAGGCTCTTCTAGCACACGAACACCCCTTTCAATGACGCACGTGACTGAGTCACCACCCTTATAACTCACCTACGCACTAAGCATAAATCCTGAATCTTTCCAAAGCCTAAACCTGATTCAATAAGGCCAACCCTTGCACACCCTTATCAAATCCCATGCTCAATTACTATTGTACTCATTTCCCCTTAGCTTCAATAACTTGCCAACACGTTGATAATACGTAACCCCATGAGAAGATAATCCTGCAACCCAATCGCAGGCGGTGGGACTCTCCCACTTAGCCCGAAGCTACTCCTTGCACCACTCTGGACCTCTCCGAAATTCTTTCTTCATTGCCGACATGATCTTGCTCAACAAACCCGTCAAATTCTTCTAAATTCTCCTGTCAGCATTCCATGAATACTCTAATTCTCTAGCATCACTCACATATTCGGCCTCCCACCGAATAGCCACTAGAATTCCTCACAGAAAATTGCCAACCACACGACCGCTAACCTGCTCACAGGAGATAACCCACCTGGAAATTACCAACTGGCACCTTCCAACGATGTTGTAATGCACAATCTCTACGACATCAATACCCCATCCTACGCCCGTCCTCATTTATCAACTTTACCAGTCCGTCCGCTATATTGCATCCTTCTTCATCCCGAACAACTCATCTCTGTTGTACCTAACCTTCCGCCGAAATAACCAACCTTTCAATTTAAGCCCGTGGACCCAATCACCGTCCACTAAAATCCTCAAATCACTCCAAACTTCTCCTCAAGATGAGAATATATCTTACCACAAAACTCATATGATGTGCCTCTCTCCCGCTTTGGTTAACTCACTCCTTTAAGCAACTACCTAACTTCCGTTCCTTACACCTGGCCTTTTAGAAATGGAGCCACTGCCTAGCTATTCCCACATATCTCCCTTCATCATATGCTGCCCAGTTGTTGCCTTAAACAAATATCACCTGTAGCACTTAGACCAGCAGATCACCACAACTTCAAACCTTTCCGAAAATCATCTTTCTCGAGCCACCTTTATTAGAAAATACTTATTCAATACTGAACCACGACCACTGACAACCACTTCTTCAATACTACTTTACCATACTTTGATCCAATGCAACCGAAGAAACCATAGCGCCGACGAACTTAACACATTCTATTCGATCAAAAACAGCGATACCACATCACATATGAAAATTCCACCTCGCTTGAAAACACCAAGTCTTATTATTCTTTCAACCCACATTTGAGCATTCATAGTTCAATTGTCTTTCCTCCGCCGGAACTAAAATACCGAAATCTCAAAATCACGCTCTAAGAAGACCTCCTTTCAAGTCATTCATTGTCCCAACACATGGGCAAGCTTCCTATCACCACGTCAATACCGTGCAGTGACCAATCATAAGCACCATAACAACCTGAGCATAGCCTCAAAGCCCTCAGAAACACAACTACTGAGCTGAAACAACATATTATCCTTCCGCAGAGCGACGATAATAGCCTCAACCAACTACGCATGGAAAAATATCACGCACCATATCTGTAGTACCATTACCATGCCTCAAATACCCGATTCATAGCAAGCGCTTCGCGACGCGTAAGATTGAGTAAGAAGAAACGTAGGCATAAGCCTTAAAGGGATCAAACTGCACAATAAGGAATCAAGAAGTGAAGTACTCCTAACAGCCTTGTAGCCTCTCGAAGATAAGTACAGACGTCTCCGTACCGATCCGTAAGACTTTACTAGACTTGCTCATGACTCGTGAGACCTAAGGGAACCTAGTGCGCTGATACCACGTTGTCACGACCCAAAATCCATTGAGGTTGTGATGGCGCCGGACACCACTGTCAGGCAAGCCAATCATTAAATAGTTGCATTAAGTTCCTATTTTTACATTTTGAAATCGTTACTTTTCCTTTCATTACATAATAATCGAATAAAAATCCGCTAAGCAAATAACGATGGTTTAACAATCCATTTAATAAAATACATCCCAAACTCATCCCAGAACCCGGTGTCACAAGTAATTGAGCAAATTTCTAAGAAAGAATTATACATGTAATACAATGCTTGTCCGGAGTACAAACTGAACAAGGAATTTAAAATACAATACAATACATCTAAGGGAGACTCTGCTGGCTGTGAGTCGTCTCGGGATGGTGCAGCTCGTCTAAGTCTCCAGGTCAGCCACATCACTGCGTCAAGCAGGGCCACTAGCTATGAACGTACCTGTGCAATAAAATAAACATCAAGTGTAGTATGAGTATGAAAACAACATGTACTCAGTGAGTATCCCGCCTAACCTCGAAGAAGTAGTGACGAGAGGTCAATTTTGACACTTACTAGAGGTCCAACAATATCAAGTGCACTAAAGAAATGAATTAGTATAAAGCAATGTAAATACATCAGACATACAAGTATAGATTTTGTGGTACAATTTCCCTCTTTACGATTTACTCAACTCTCTACTAGCAAGTTCCCTCCGTAACCGAAGCATATAAATAAATATAGTGGATTTCATCAAAGAGGTAGAAATAATCCAAATTAGGGGAAAACCCTCAGATGAACTGGATTTTTGCCAAATATTTCGCACGATTCCATGAGGATAATTTAGATATAGGAAATGCTGATGCGTACGGCCCGATCTGACATAAAAGTAAATCGTGCACTGCCGAATGGTCGAACGGCGGGAGCCATAGATGCATCTATTAAACTTCCGTGGCGTACGACCCTCTCTCATGAGAGTGTGGTACATAAATCCTGCCGAGGCGAACGGCCCGATCCCATAAGAGTGTGGTACATAAATCCTGCCGAGGCGAACGGCCCGATCCCATAAGAGTGTGGTACATAAATCCTGCCGAGGTGAACTACCCGATCCCATAAGAGTGTGGTAGGAGGACTTACCCCGCTCGCGAATCATACATGCTACGCGGCTACACATAGTTTTCTCGAGTTATAAAAGTATTCGTCCATTTCTTTTAAACACATAAACTTTCAGTGAAAGCTTTCAAGATTCCTTGTTTTTAATAAAATTTTTCGATTCCTTTCAAAACTATTTAATAAGTATGCTCAATCCAGCCTCTTCACAACGCAAACAATAATGCAAATAAATTATAATAACAACAAAGCATGATGTAAGCCTAAAACTAACCGACATAGGCATAACTAGTAGCTATATACGGACTCTCGTCACTTCGTGCGTACGTAGCCCCCACAAATAGTAGAATCATATTTAGTTAGTTCACCTATGGGGACAATTCCCCCTCACAAGGTTAGAAATGAGACTTATCTCGCTCCGAAGATTCATAACCGGCCTCCAAGCCCTTCCGATGACTCAAATTGATGCACAACGCCCCAAAACTATCCAAATAATGGGCAAACCAATGAAAATATACTCTAATACATACAATATTTCAATTCATATAAATTCCTAAATCCGATAGGAAATTTGACCAAATTGCCCTCTGGCCCACGCGCCTGGATTTCAAAATTTCTCGAAGATGAACTCTACCCATAGCCTTACTAACTCAAATATACAATTTACTCTAATTTTATGCTCAAATTCGTGGTCAAAATCCTAGAATGCAAATTCTAGGTTTTTCTCCCAAAATCTCAAATTTCTACTAATTTCCATGACCAAATCTATATACAACCTTGTATTTTAATTTGAAATGAGTAGAAACAACTTACCTTGACATGGATGACGAAAATCCCCACTTGAAGCTCTCCAAAAATCATCAAACCAAGAGAAAAATGAAGAGAAATGGCCAAGACCTTGGTTATAAAAATGCACACTGCCTCCAGTCCTTCCGCACCTGCGGTGACCTCGCCCGCAGGTGCGCCTAAATATCCGCACTTGCGGCTTCCTCCTTCCCATCCGGGCTCCGCACCTGCGCTTCCTTCTCCGCATCTGCGCCTTCGTGGGTGCAAAAATAGCCTCACACCTTCGCCCCCAACCAAGCCAGCCATTCCTGCATCTACGACACCAAAGCCGCACCTGCAGCTCTGCACCTACGGCCAAAGCCTCGCAGGTGCGGTCACACCAGACACTAGCAGCTTCAGCTGCTCTTCAGCTTCAAATTTGATCCGTTAACCTCCTGGAATCCACTCGGGACCCCGTCCAATCACACCAACCTTATCCAAAATATAATGTAGACCTGCTCGAGGCCTCAAATCACATCAAACAATGCCAAAACCATGAATTGCACTCAAATTCGGGTTTATTGAACTTTAGAATTTCCAACTTCTATATTCGATGCCGAAACCTATCAAATCACGTCCGATTGACCCCAAATTTTGCGCACAAGTAAAATCCAACATAGCGGACCTACCACTACTTCCAAAATCAGAATCCGACCCTGATATCAAAATTTCCACTTCCGGTTGGATTTCTCAAAACCTTCAAATTTCTATCTTTAGCCAAATGACTTCAAAATAACCTATGGACCTCCGAATTCAGTTCTGATCGCACTCCCAACTCCAAAATCACCATACGGAGCTATTCCCAAACTCCGAATCTTAATCGGACATTAATATTACTAAAATGCACTTCAACCCAGACTTATGAAATTTCTTCTAAAATGCTGACTTCTATAATATGCGTTGAAACACTCTCAGGTCATCCAAAACCCGATCCGAACATACGCCCAAGTCCGAAATCGTCATACGAACCTGCTGGAACCTTCAAATCCTTACTCTGAGGTTGTTTACTCAAAATTCCAATCTTAGTCGATTCTTCTAACTTAAGGCTTGTGAAATGAGAATTTTCCTTCAAATTGACTCTAAAATTCCCGAAATTCAATTCCGACCACACCTACAATTCATATCACCTGAAATGAAGCTGTTTATGGCCTCAAACAGCTGAACGATGTGCTAGAGCTCAAAACGACCGGTCAGGTCATTACACTTGGTCTACCTTAATATCCTCAAACGCTTGATATATGATGGATCACACCCTTCCTTGGCTTCGATACATGGAATGGACGGGTCTTGATAGATTGATGAGTCATCTTCCCCATGAACAAAAACTTCTTACCTATCATACTCGAATTTGACTATTTGATGTAGGGTGGATTATATAACTCTGGCCATATAGATCCACGACCTTTCTAGAACAAAATTATAAGAATTTTTCATATCCAGCACTTGAAAGTCAATGTTAAAATCAACCGGGCCGATAGTCATGGTGAGTTCGATTTCCTCAATAGTGTCTCTCCTTGAACCATCAAAAGCTCTGATGCTGACATTACTAGTTTGAATTCTGTTAGTGTTAATGTTCAGCTGTTGTAGAGTAGAAAGAGGGCATACATCTATACTTGAGCCTCCGTCAATCATGACTCCTTTTACGTAGTGACCTTCACATTTGACCATAAGATGCAAAGCTTTGTTGTGCCCAACACCTTCCTCAGGAAAATCATCATTGCTGAAAGTAATTCTATTTACTTCAAAGAATCTTTCAGCCATTTTTTCTAGCTGATTCACCATTGTCTTTTCTGAGACATATGCCTCGGTCAGAGTTTTAATCAACACACGGCGATGTTCTTCCGAGTGCAAAAGCAGAGATAACAAAGATATCTAAGCAGGGTTTTTTCTTAGTTGGTCAATGATTGAGTAGTCCTGCATTTTCATCTTCTTAAGGAATTCCTCCGCTTCTTTTTCTGCAATGGGTTCTTTCACTGGCAAGTGACTTTCCCTGACTTGCTTAGCTTTTCTCAGTTCCTCTGGTGAATAGCACCTTCCAGAGCGGGTCAAGCCCCCCATTTCATCTGCTTCTTCCACTAACTCTTTTCCTTTGTATGTCATGACAGTCTTGTTATAATTCCAAGAAATAGCTTTTGTATTTGTCACTGGGAGCTGGGCAACAGGTCGGATCACAAGTGGCTCTGTTATATTTCTCAAACCATTATTCGGAACGATCTTTTGAATTCCCTCGGGGATGTAAAGTTTTGGCTCACCAAATTGAACCTCAACATTTTTTGTGCTTCTAGAGACATAGAGAATCGTTTTTTTAGAACCTGCCAAATTCAAACCAGAACTCGCACCTTTCACAATCAACAATGCCAATTGCGGCGGGCGTACTATCACTTTTGGTTATTTCCCTATGGTTCCAACAACCATCTTTGTCTTGCGAGACTGCTTATAATCCCGATCATCACAAATCATCCCAATAAAATGTGTATTATCATGAGTTGGGAGAGGATTGTTTGTGATATTAGGAGTATCCACATTATTTTTTACCACAATTGCATTTTCTTTAATAAAATTTTCAATGGCTTTCGTTAATGTCCAACAATTTTCGGTACTACGACCTTGGGTGTTAGAATGATACTCACATCTTGCGTTAGAGTCAAAACCTTTTGAATTTGGATTTACATAACACGGCATGATAGGTTCAATCAACTTCAAATGCAACAACTTTCAAAATAGGCTTGTATATGATTCTCCAATTGGGGTGAATTCTTTCTTTGGCTCCTGTTCTCTCACATATTCCTCTCGGGGACGAGGATTATATGGCGCCTGAAAATTCGGCCAGAGTTGACAGGAGCCTTGTGGAATTGGTGCCCTCAATTGCTGGTGATTGGGAGGCCTAACATAAGCCTGAGCATTAAACACTATGTATTGTTATGGGGGAACTAAGTACCGGGGGCCCTGAGGTGGATAGTAACGTTGAGGAGAATTGGATTGTCCTTGTTGGAATTGCACATAAGAAGGAACTATTCCTCTTTGAGCTCCCCGAACCAAGATGCCATCATAGATCCTTCCTCTTTCTTTTTCTGATTTTCGAAACTGCCTGACCGACTTTGAATTGCTTGAGTGGTCGCCTTAAGGGTTGCCTGACTCACAATTTTGCCCGATTTCATGTAATTCTCAACTATTTCACCAATCTTAATCGCCTCAGGGAAAGGCTTACCAATGGCAGCCAACATGTAATAGAGGTAATAAAGATCCTGAGCTTGGAGAAAATAGTCAATCATTTCTGCCTCTTTCATTGGTAGTTTGACCCTATGTCACGACCCAAATTTTCCTCCGTTGGGTATCGTGATGGCACCTAGTCTTAAGGACTAGGTAATCCTAATACTCATGAAATAGCAACAATAATAAACAAAAAAATCAAATATTTTTCTGAAATAAAGAATTTAATTATACAATGCATATTCCCAAAATCTGGTAGTACAAGTCATAAACTCTATAAAGTTACTACAACTTCTAAATACAATTGTTCGGAAGTAAGTAAAATAGTGTAAATACATAATATGAAGGTGACTCTGAAGCCTGCGAACGTGATGACAGGTTTACCTTGAGTCTCCTCAGCAAGAACCCGCACGTCTACTAACGATCAATACCCGGATCTGCACAAAAATGTGCAGAAGTGTAGAATGAGCACACCACAGTGGTGCCCAGTAAGTATCAAGACTAACCTCAATGAAGTAGTGACGAGGACTAGTCAAGACACTCACTGGTCTAATAAATTAACATGCATAAATATAGGAATGACAGGGCATGACACCTATCTAATGACTACACAATATAGTTAACAACATAACAACTACAATGCGGAAGGAAATACAATAATTAACGACGGAACATCATAATAATACACAGAATGGATGGACGGGAACAAAGCCCAAGTCCGGAAGTAACAACTCAATAAGGACAAGTAGTAACTCAACACTGCATTAGTCTACACACCAGGACTTAGCTACAAATACCATTAAAATGGTCAAAATCTCCGAGTGTAAACTTTCACCCGCAAGTTTCTATATTAAAAGCTTTAAGATAATATCCTTTTTAAAGGGAAAATGTTTTGAAATATAATTTTTCCAAGAGATGTCTCTCACACATAGTTATCTTCAAGATAAAAGCTTTTCAAATATATATTTTTTTCCCAAAGAAAGTGTCTTTTAAACATAGTTTTCTTCAACATAAACATTTTCTAAATATTCTTTTCCAAGGGGATATCCTTCAACATAGTTTTATTTAACATAAACATTTTCAAATATTGTTTTCCAAAGAGATATCCTTCAACATAGTTTTATTTAACATAAACATTTTTCAAATATTCTTTTTTCAAGGGAATGTCCTTCAAACATAGTTTTATTCAAGATAATTATTTTTCAAATTGAACTTTCCAAATAATTGTCTTTCAAACATAATCCATTCGATAAAATCTAGCGGGATCCCGTCCCGTAGTTCCGAATTTATCACATAATACAGAGGATCTCCCGGAATACGTCCGTAGTCCCAAAATAATATGCAGTGCTGGGGGATCTCCCAAAATACGTCTGTAGTCCCAAAATAAATATGCAGTGTTGGGGATCTCCCGGAATACGTCCATAGTCCCAAAGTAATATGCAGTACAAGGGGATCTCCCAGAATACGTTCGTAGTCCCTAATTTAAATATACAGTACACGGGGGATCTCCCATACGTCTGTAGTCCCCAATTTAAATATGCAGTACGGGGGGATCTCCTAGAATACGTCTGTAGTCCCCAATTTAAATATACAGTACAAAGGGGGATCTCTCAGAATACGTCTGTAGTCCCCAATTTAAATATGCAGTGCAACAACCAAAGACAATAATTATAGCACGACAGAAAACTCGTACATCACCACATCAAATACAACGCAATCATGACAATGACACAAGGTACATCAAATAAATCTATACAAGAACTTCAATTCACAAAGAAACAGTAGAACATCGTTCACAAGGAATATTCACGGTAAAGAATACTAAGTGTAAGAGGATAGCTTGACAAGGGAAAAACAAGACAAAGCAACAAATTCACAAAATTCAAGTCAACAATAAGAAGGCAACACAAGTCAAATAAATCCAAATAAGGACAAGTCGACTAAGATATAAGTTATCTAAACCCCTTATGAGGTCGAGCAATTATGAGGGATATTCAACAATTCAATTAATTATAGGCAGTCTATGAAAATATAGCATGGTGATAGAAGAGGTAAAACCTTTGGTTAAGTCAAATCAGAGTCAAGTAGGCGGTAAGGATGAATCCTAAAGCAATTTACTCTAATCAAAGCATGTAGGGGTGAAACTAGCAAATTTAGAACTCAACTATATCAACAACAACTTCATACAAGATGAATATAAGGACCTAAGAACCATAAAAGGTCAACCTTCTACAAATAAGTCCAAGCATTCGCCACCTTGCGTACACGAACTATAATCAACATAGAAGACTCAAATCCTTAGGGGTAATCCCCTCACACAAGGTTAGGCAAGATACTTACCTCAACCGCTCAAATCAAACTTGAAACTACATTCTTGCCACAAGTATCCGACTCCAAATGGCCCAAATCTAATCAAATCAATATCATCGTGTAAATAATACTAGAAGCTAAGACGCGAAATTAGGAAAATCGCCCATAAAGTACCCCTGTCCCACATCACGAAATCGGGTAAAATTTACAAATTATGAACACCCGCTCATTTATGAGAACACTCAAACAAGAATCATCAAATCCGACGTCAAAATCTCACTCAAATCTCGGATTTTCAATTGGGGAACTTTTTCTGCCATTTCCAAACTTTTACTCTCAAATTCTTTGATTAAATGAGGAAAACCACAATAGATTAATGCAATAAAACCAAATTCGAGTAAGAAATCGTTGCCCACAAGATTCCTCTGAAAATCCGTCAAAGAATCGCCTTCTCCCGAGCTCAAAATAAAAAATGGAGTGAAAATGAACAAAACCCTCAATTCTGCCCCCTTTTTTGCCCAGCGATCCTCGCACCTGCGGCCTTTTCTCGCACCTGCGCATTTCGCTCTTGCGATCCTACCAGTCGCACCTACGCATTTACTTAAGTCGCCAGATTCCGCACCTGCGCCCAGGTTTCGATCCTGCGGGCTCGCAGGTGCGGCCAAATTTGCGCACCTGTGCTCCATCCCCAGCTTCCCAACTTCCACATCTGCGTTCCCCTTCCGCACCTGCGGCTCCCCATTCGCAGGTGCAGAAAAACACCAGAAGTCCAACACCAGCAATAACCTAAGTCCAAAATCCTTCACGTTGAGCATCCGAAACACACATAAGGCCCCCGGGGCTTCAACCAAAACCACCAACCAGTCTCATTACCTCATTTCAACCTATTCGAGCCTTCAAACCACATCACATATTACCAAAAACAAGGATTAAACATGAATTTGAGCCTAAGAACTAAGCATTATTTTCCAAATCTACAAACGATGCCGAAACATGTCAACACTAGTCCGAATGACCTCAAATTTGACACTGAGGTCACAAATGACACTAAAAACTTACAACCACTTCCAAAATTTCGTTCAGGGCTCGATATCATAATTTTACCTATCGGCTGAAATCGCCGAAAATCTAACTTTCGCCTATTCAAGCCTAAATCTACCACAGACATTGAAAACACATTCCGGATGTGCTCCTCAACCCAAAATCACCATACAAAGCTGCTGACATCATCCATAACTCGTTCCGGAACCGTTTATGTAACAAGTTAAATTCCGGTCAAAAATTCATTGTTTAAGCTTCCAAAACAGTAGTTCTTCTTCCAATTCGACTCCGAATCATCCAATAACTAAATCTAACCATGTACGCAGGTCGATATAAACAATGCGAAGCTTTTCAAGACCTTATGCCAACAAACGAAGCTTAAATTCTCAAAACGGCCGGCCGAGTCGTTACATTCTCCCCTTCTTAAAACAAACGTTCGTCCTCGAACGTGCCAAGATCACCTCGAACTCATCCAATCACTGAATGCACACTTCCAACATGTACTGGCGGGTGATCCCACGTCACCCCAATCTACATAAGACTGATGACACCATGACAACTGTGATTTTGCCTTCCTACCAACACCGAAAAGCCTCATACCCCAATTTCTCACCTTTTTTTTTACTTCCAAAAAGGCCCGATTCTAAATCCATATCCGGTATCAGCCTCAACCAGCTGCATCAACTCATGCCTACACCCACAAGGTACGACCAAACAATATAACGCACCACACATAGGCCCTTAATAACACTTCTGATCACAGTAGCTGCCCGAAATCAACTCAACACCGACAATTAGCCTCATATCCGATAGAACTCTATTCCAAACCTCCATCACACTGATAATAATGAAAAAAACACGAAGACCTCATAATATTTGACACTCGAATCACCAAGCCACAACTAACACCACCGGGCACACACCCCGCAAGATAAAACTCAAGGAGCATAGAACGAAAATGACTGAATATGAAAGGAGGAATACATAAGGAAACTATCAAACAAGCCCTACAGGCACAACTCTCTATCAATGCTAACTTACACAAAAATATAACAAGTAAGGAATTAAAGCACTTGAACAAATCACAAGGATCCCATCCTGGTATAACTTATATCACGGTACACAGCCCGATTCGAACACTTCAAATCACACAAAATCACGAGGGTTTCATCCTCAACTCTAAATCACAAATAGGATATACATGTCCCACAAACTAGAACCTTTCACTAGATCACTTCCTTCAACATAATTACAACACGTGCTGGCTCCCACATCGGTGGAGCATAAGAATCACAGCTCATAACCGCTATACTCAGGAATCACATCAAGCCTACCGTACTGGACATTAGGAATTTACTACTAGTCTCATATCTCTAAAATATGAATAGAAACAAATGATAGACACGGGCTACCACTCACAGAATCTCCCAACAGGGCTACCACTCGTCTCGACCAACAGATATAATGAAATACAAATGGTGCCCCTCTATAACAAATTGAAACATACCTGTACGATAACATCTGGCACCACGACGTCCAACCTACTATACTAAACACATCAACAGGTCGGGCCTCCCCCTCTTGGGTGCCCTCTACTCACCTGAATGCCCTGCTGTGACACATCTGCCCAGAGCCTGGGACAATCTCTCACCCTATGACTGGTATCTCTATACTCAAAACAACCTCTCTGCTGGCGTGGCTGTGGAAATTGTGCAATACGAGTACTCTGAGAACCACGAGTACCTGAAACCCCATGCGAAGCCGGTAATGCAAACTGAACTGGCTGACCCACAAAACCTCTACCATGATGCACCCTGCCTCCAAAATAAAGACCAGCAGATCTCTCCGATCTACGAGGCCTCCTCGCCTCCCTGGACTCTCTCTCCTGATCTCATCTATCCTCTCGCTCTCGGTCCCACATGCCCTCTAACCGGCGAGCGATCCCTACCACCTGCTGAAATGAAACATATGACTCCAACTCTCGAGCCATGCTGTACCAAATATCATGCCTGAGCCCTTCAATCAATCTACGGACTCGCCCTCTAACTGTAGCGACTAAGGCAGGTGCATGCCTGGACAAATCACTAAATCTGATGGCATACTCTAATACTGACATAGTGCCCTGGCGCAGCTGCTCAAACTCCGTGCGCCATGCATCCCGAAGGGACTGAGGTACATACTCTCTCAAGAACTTCTCTGAAAACTGACTCCACGTAAGTGAACCTGACTCGGTCGGGCTACACAACTCATATGCCCGCCACCACTGATAAGCCGCTACCTGAATCTGGAACGTGGTAAAAGCAATCCCACTCATCTCCACAATATCCAAAGTGCGAAGGATGCTATGGCACTCCTCTATAAACCCTATGCACTTTCTGAAGCCAATCCGTTGAATGTAGGAGGGTTATATCTCTTGAACCTTGCAAATCTAAGCTGTTGCTCTGGAGTGTGGGCGGTGGTAGTCTGGGCTCCTCCCCTGGTCGGTGAAGTAACTGGTGCAACCTGAAATAACCCCGCCCGAGCCAATGTACCAAACATGCTCAGGAACTGTGCTAAAGTCTCCTGAAGTCCGGGGGTAACAACAGGCGCCTCTAGTACCTGCCCCTCAACTAGAACTACTGGCGGCTCCTCAACGGCTGCTCTGGTAGGTGCCCTAACTGTGACACGTGCTCCTCATTGACCTTTGCCTATGACTCTAGCGACATCTGCTCCAGGGGTAACATCATCAGGAACCCCAGCTCGTGTCCTCATCATTAGTGAGAAAATGGCATGATAATTTCAAACTTCGAGATCAATAAATTTGCACGATAGGAATGAAGGAAGTGGAATTGTCCTAATAGTTCCACAGCCCCTCGAAGATAAGTACAGACGTCTCCGTACCGATCCGCAAGACTCTACTAAACTCGCTTATGACCCATAGCACCTACGAACCTAGAGCTCTGATACCAACTTGTCATGACCCAAATTTTCCTCCGTTGGGTATCGTGATGGCACCTAGTCTTAAGGACTAGGTAAGCCTAATACTCATGGAATAACAACAATAATAAACAAAAAAATCAAATATTTTTCTGAAATAAAGAATTTCTTTATACAATGCATATTCGCAAAACCCGGTAGTACAAGTCATAAGCTCTATAAAGTTACTACAACTTCTAAATACAACTGTTCCGAAGTAAGTAAAATAGTGTAAATACAGAATAGGAAGGCGACTCTGAAGTTTGTGAACGCGATGACAGGTTTACTTTGAGTCTCCTCAGCCAAAAACCGCACAACTACTAACGATCGATACCGGGATCTGCACAAAAATGTGCAGAAGTGTAGAATGAGCACACCACAACGGTGTCCATTAAGTATCAAGACTAACCTCAGTGAAGTAGTGATGATGACTAGTCAAGACACTCACTGGTCTAATAAATTAACAAGCATAAATATAGGAATGACAGGGCATGACACCTATCTAATGACTACACAATATAGTTAACAACATAACAACTACAATGCGGAATGAAATATAACAATTAATGATGGAACATCATAATAATACACAGAATGGATGGACGGGAACACAGCCGAAGTACATAAGTCACAACACAATAAGGACAAGTAGTAACTCAACACTGCATTAGTCTACACACCAGGCCTTAGCCACATATACCATTAAAATGGTCAAAATCTCCGAGTGTAAACATTCACCCGCAAGGTTCTATATTGAAAGCTTTAAGGTAATATCTTTTTAAAGGGAAAATCTTTTGAAATATAATTTTCCCAAGAGATGTCTCTCACACATAGTTTTCTTCAAGATAAAAGCTTTTCAAATATTTTTTTTTCCAAAGAAAGTGTCCTTTAAACATTGTTTTCTTCAACATAAACATTTTCCAAATATTCTTTTAAGGGAGATATCCTTCAACATGGTTTTATTTAACATAAACATTTTCAAATATTCTTTTCCAAAGGGATATCCTTCAACATAGTTTTATTTAAAATAAACATTTTTCAAATATTCTTTTTCCAAATGAATGTTCTTCAAATATAGTTTTATTCAAGATAATTGTTTTTCAAATTGGACTTTCCAAATAATTGTCTTTCAAACATAATCCCTTTGATAAAATCTACCAGGATCCCGTCCCGTAGTTCCAAATTTATCACACAATACAGAGGATCTCCCGGAATACGTCTGTAGTACCAAAACAATATGCAGTGCTGGGGGATCTCCTGAAATACGTCTGTAGTCCCAAAGTAAATATGCAATGCTGAGGGATCTCTGGGAATACGTTCGTAGTCCCAAACTAAATATGCAGTACAATGGGGATCTCCCAGAATACGTCCGTAGTCCCCAATTTAAATATCCAGTACATGGGGGATCTCCCAGAATACGTCCGTAGTCCCCAATTTAAATATGCAGTACATGAGGGATCTCCCAGAATACGTCCGTAGGCCCCAATTTAAATATGCAGTATAGGGGGGGATCTCCTAGAATGGTTTCCTAGTCCCTAATTTAAATATGCAGTTCAACAACCAAAGACAATAATTATAGCACGGTAGAAAACTCGTACATCACCACATCAAATACAAAGCAATCATGATAATGACACAAGGTACAACGAATAAATCAATACAAGAACTTCGATTCACAAAGAAACAGTGGAATATCGTTCACAAGGAATATTCACGGTAAAGAATACTAAGTGTAAGAGGACAACTTGACCAGGGAAAAACAAGACAAAGCAACAAATTCACAAAATTCAAGTCAACAATAAGAAGGCAACACAAGTCAAATAATTCCAAATAAGGACAAGTCGACTAAGATATAAGTTATCTAAACCCCTTATGAGGTCGAGCAATTATGAGGGATATTCAACAATTCAATTAATTATAGGCAGTCTATGAAAATATAGCATGGTGATAGAAGAGGTAAAACCTTTGGTTAAGTCAAATCAAAGTCAAGTAGGTGGTAAGGGTGAATCCTAAAGCAATTTACTCTAATCAAAGCATGTAGGGGTGAAACTAGCAAATTTAGAACTCAAGTGTATCAAGAACAACTTCATACAAGGTGAATATAAGGACCTAAGAGCCCTAAAAGGTCAACCTTCTACAAATAAGTCCGAGCACATACTCGTCACCTCGCGTACATGGACTAAAATCAACATAGAAGACTCAAATATTAAGGGGTAATTCCCCCACACAAGGTTAGGCAAGATACTTACCTCAACCGCTCAAATCAAACTTGAAATCACATTCTTGCCACAAGTATCCGACTCCAAATGGCCTAAATATCATCAAATCAATAGCATCGTGTAAATAATACTACAAGCAACTAGTTTAACTAATAAATTCGAAGCTAAGATGCGAAATTAGGAAAATCTCCCATAAAGTGCCCCATGGGCCCACGCCTCAAAATCGGGTAAAATTTACAAATTATGAACACCCGCTCATTTTTGAGAACACTCGAAATCAAATCTCGAATTTTCAATTGGGAAACTTTTTCTCCCATTTCCAAACTTTTACTCTCAAATTCCTTGATTAAATGAGGAAAACCACAATAGATTAATGCAATAAAACCAAGTTCGAGTTAGAAATCGTTATCCACAATATTCCTCTGAAAATTCGTCAAAGAATCACCTTCTCCCGAGCTCAAAATAAAAAATGGAGTGAAAATGAACACAACCCTCGATTCTTCCCCATTTTCTGCCCAGCGATCCTCGCACCTGCGGCCTTTTCTCGCACTTGCGCATTCCGCTCTTGCGATCCTACCAGTCGCACCTGCGCATTTACTTAAGTCTCCAGATTCTGCACCTGCGCCTAGTTTTCGCACATGCGGGCTCGCAAGTGCGGCCAAATTTGCGCACTTGTGCTCCATCCCCAGCTTCCCAACTTCCGCATCTGCATTCCCCTTCCTCACCAGCGACTCTCGCACCTGCGACTCCCTATCCGCAGATGCAGAAAAACACAAGAAGTCCAACACCAACAATAGCCTAAGTCCAAAATCCTTCCCGTTGAGCATCCGAAACACACCCGAGGCCCCCAGGGCTTCAACCAAGACCACCAACCAGTCCTATAACCTCATTTCAACCTAGTCGAGCCTTCAAACCACATCACATAACACCAAAAACAAGGTTTAAACATGAATTCGAGCCTAAGAACTAAGCATTCTTTCCAAATCTACAAACGATGCCAAAACACGTCAACACCAGTCCGAATGACCTCAAATTTTACACTCAGGTTACAAATGACACTACGAACCTAAAACCACTTCCGGAATTCCATTCCGGGCTCAATATGAAAATTTCACCTATGGGCTGAAATTGCCAAAAATCTAACTTTCGTCAATTCAAGCTTAAATCTACCACAGACGTCGAAAACACATTCTGGACGCGATCCTCATCCCAAAATCACCATACGAAGCTGCTGACATCATCCATAATTCGTTCCAGAGCCATTTACGTAAAAAGTTAAATTCCGGTCAAAAATTCATTGTTTAAGCTTCCAAAACAACAGTTCTTCTTCCAATTCGACTCCGAATCATCCGGTAACTAAATCCAACCATGACACAGGTCGATATACACAATGCGAAGCTGTTCAAGACCTTATGCCACCGAATAAATAAACTAACTCTTTTTTTAGATTAAAACAAAAACTAAACGTAAAAGCTCCTAACAAGGAAAATATTTTTGAACTTTGAATTCTCGATCTCTTTTTTTTTTTATTTAAAATTTTCAAAAGAAGATATCTAAACAAGAAAGAAAATATTTTTGGTAATTTTTGAAAGAAAGAAATATTTTTTGGATTTCGATTTTTGTTTAAATTTTTGGGAGAAAGACTTCTAAAAAGAGGTGGAAAATATTTTTGCATTTTTGAATTTGATGTCTTAAAGAAAGACTTCTAAAGAAGGAATTAAAGGAGTTTTTTTTTGGGATTTTTGAAAATTAGGGGTCGGACCTGATGAAGGTTGCCTACATATCTCACATCTGGTGAGAACCAGACCCCTGTAGTTCGGTTATAATAAATAGTAAGAATAATATTTTGAAAATAGTGATTTTACGCAACAAAACCCTTCAATGGTCAACATTTGAGTAAAGCCAACTAAGTAATGTTACATGTAGCACAAAAAATGAACATGCTGGTCTGAAAAATTGGTACCTATCCTGGATGGGCCCGGTCCCTGTGCCGAGTCTCTCTAAGTCCAATGCACATAATGCAAATAAAGTGTAGCCTACTAGGGATATTCATTGCTTGTGGCTTGTTCTTATAAGTTTTCAAATCCTAAAGGAGATGGTATCTAGACCTGGCTTACCTGGGCGGACAACCGAGCCGAGAAGCGTCAAGCGTCACCAGTAGTAGAACAACACTGGCTAGCTAACGGCTCTCCCGCCTAAACATGTGTGACTAAATCCTTCACAAGAAGCTTGTGGGCTAACTGGCTTTATCTCAAGACAAAAATTTTGTGATGCTGGTAGACAAACACAACATAACTACCTATCAGAAGACTCAGAGGGGTGCGAGAGAGGATATAATTTATATCACAGTTCAAATAAATATTAAAGGGGTAAATAAGCGAAAAATAACACATTAGGTTCCCAAACACAATAAGATTCAAAACATGATAAAAGCCAAACAAGAGTCAATATACAAAGCTTAAATTCTTATTAGTAGATCCCCAACAGAGTCGCCAGAGCTGTCACACCTCTTTTTTTCCACACAACCCCATTGCGTGGTTGAGTTATAAGGGCTTTTCCAATTGAAGTAACATTTTTAAAATGGATTATTTATTATATAGAGTCGACACTTGAAATTGAGTTTTGATGTTCCAAGTCACCTTTTATTGAATCTCTTATCAAAAGAAGATTTGACTCCTAATTCATGGTCTACGAAAATAGAAGACTGAGTAAGGAATTCTGTTGACCGAGGGGAAGATGTAAGGCACCCCTCGAGTCCCATGGTTCTAGCACGGTTGCTTTATTGACTAATGTAAGGCTTAAATAAATTGTTTTAGATATTCTTGTATTTTATTGATTATGACTTATTTATTATCGCTTAATTAATTATTGTATTTTTTTTAATGTGTTCACCTAGGTGTGGTACGCACACAAGGTATTCTTCTTTGAAGTTAAATGTCAAACCAAGGTGTGGAATGTACACATGATTATAACATAATTGTTTTAAATTTAAAGGAATAGAGACGCAGAATGCACACATGATCTTTTTGTTATTTAAGAATACTAATCCAAGGTCCAGGTATGAACACATGGGCTAATATTTTAAAGTACATCTAAAAATTCACTAGCGCTTTAGAAAATTCCATTTATTTGTCTTTTTTTAGAGCAGAGACATTTATTTGTATATATATTTTTTACTCATTACAACGAGTCTTAAATTAGTTCCTAACTCATCTCGCTCCATATTTCAACATATATAAAGATATTCCAATCTTAAAGAAAATATTTGAATATGGCATTAATAAATAGATAATAAAATGTGAAAAAATTAAAAGAAATATTTGCATTCATATTAACTGAACCTTGGAGATAGATAACAAAGATCCAAGAAAAGTCCCAAACTAACATGTTCCTGAAGCTAGTTTAAAACATTAAAATATTTTCAAGACATATTAAAAGCTGATTATGAAACTCTGGAAGAACACTATATAAGAGTTAGAAAAATAACGTCTATATATATATATATATATATGCAAATCTCATCCAATTGTCAAATGATTAAACATACTCACAGAAAGTTGATTAATGATTTTTGAATCAAAATAACCTTAGAGATATCCTTTTCACGTCCATGTAGTAAAGAAAAAATGAATAATATGAGGTCTCCCTACCACCCTACCTTTAACTGGGGGTCATTCTATGAATTTAGACTCCGTTCTAGGCTTATTATCCATAAAAAGATTAATTTTAAATACCTCGATTTGCATGCGCAGTCCGGGTGTGAAACCGAAAAGATTTTATGTGAATATATGAGAAATAGTGATTTTCTAGAGTTAAAATTTAATTATAGTTGACTTTGGTCAACATTTTAAGTAAACGGACCCGGATATATGTTCCGACGATCCTAGGAAGTCCGCAGTAAAATATGGGACTTGGGCATATGCCCAAAAATAAATTCCGAGTCCCAAGCCTTAGAAATCAATTTTTGAAAGAAATTATTTTGCTAAAATATTAATGAAATAAAGAAAAGAATTAATGTTTGAAGCCATTGGTATCAGGCCCGTATTTTGGTTCCGGAGCCCGGTACAAATTTTTTATAGTATTTAAATGTTAACTGTGAAATTTGGTGAAAATAGAGGTTATTTTACGTGATTTGGACGTCCGGTTGAGAAATAATGAAGTTTGAGTATTTTTGAAGACCCACATGATTTTCTTGACCGCTGCTATGAAGTATTGCAGAACATGGGGATAAATTGAAGGCAACAGAGTTGGTTTCTATGAGCTATGAAGTTTAACATTGTGGATTATCAGACATTGTGATCTGTGACTTCGTACCAAGAGGGCAGTCCACCGTCAAGGAATAGATTGCGGGATCATGTGTTATATCAGTGTTGGCCCAGAATGTATAAGGCCTAAGATTTTGTAAGAGATGAATATGGGACTTGCGGTATGTCTGCCTCCTTAATAACCCTATACCTCAATACCAAAGGAGTTATATAAACAACTTTAAACCTACGAAAGGTCTACTCAGCGTGGAAGTCACGATTACGGATTTTGGGGTGCTTCAGCGGCAGTGCAGTGGTTGACGAGCTTCTAGACCATAGTGTTCGTGCCAAGATTTATCTTTAAAGAGCTCTACTTTTGTGATCATTGTGCATCAATGGGGAAGAGATTTACCCCAAAACATAAAGAAAAGTATATGAATAAATAGGGTAGCTAAGTAGTGTTGAGGCAACATAGTAAAAGAAGAAATTGGCCACCGGTGTTTGAGGCAAGCCTACGAAGAGGACGACCAGCCATTGCAACATCAACTACTTGGATTAGTTCTCCAAAATGCTATTGATAGAATTTGTTTCTCAGACTCCTTAAAGGATTCTATTATAATCACAAAATTTTGTACGACGCAGGGCAGGTTGATACTTTATTTTGGCTGGTGGTAGAAATTGTCCTAGACTTGGGAGAGTCATGTTTCATCAGAGCACTCAGGCTACGTGCCCCATTGCAGTTACAACTCAACTTACATGTCCAGCTAGGGAAAGGGGTCGGAATGTCGAAGGTGGAGGTTAGACTCCTAGAGGTGGAGACCCAACCTGTTGATATACTTTCTATGGTATGGATGAGGTCGCTATATCAAATACTGTCATTACAATTGCAATTTCTAGTTATTATAAAGTGGTAATTTCCTTAACTTGATTCGGTTATGAGTATCTAAGAAAGTTCTCCTAATATACTACACTCATGAGTGAGATTTGTAAACCTGAAATCTACTTATGTGAATACTTGTATTGAGAAATTCTATGGAGATAGATATGTCTATCAGTGTGTGTTGTAATTTTGTTTAACAGAAAATATTTAAAAGAAGAAAAGGGAATGTTTCAATTGGCACGATGTGCATATTACGTGTGATAAAATTGAGGACAAGGTCCTCGTGTTTTAATATGATTTGATATGTTTAGATCGAGCTACGAGTCATTATATAAGGACGAGGTCCTTGTGATGGAAATTCTTGTGCTTAAATTCTCTCTTGTGAAATTAAATTTTGTACTATAGTACTAATAAGAGTCATGCATGTTAGGTTTATTTGAAAATTTTTGTATAAAATTTATCTGTGCATAATTTGCCAAATCTGTGTTATAATTATTGAGATTTAACCTACAAGGTAGGTGCCCACCCATATGGAGTTAGATGAAACACAGTAATTCAGGTAGATAATTATGAGTTCTCCATGCGTCACATCTCGTTGTCAGTATTGTGAAGGTTTGAAAGGAGATTATTGTTAACGTGAAGTTAGTTGATGATTCTACAATTGATTATGAGCAACTAATAAAATCATATTGTACCAAAAGGGTGCTCCATTTAAATGGCCGGACGAGTGTGAAGCGAGCTTTCAAAAGCTCAAGACAACTTTGACTTCAACACCGGTGTTGGTGTTACCATCAGGTTTGGGTTCTTTCATGGTGTATTGTGATGCTTCCCGAGTTGGACTTGGAGTAGTATTGATGTAGGATGGAAGGGTGATTGCATATGCGTCTCGGCAACTGAAAATTCATGAGAAGAATCATCATGTTCATGACTTGGAGTTGGCAGCCATTGTTCATGCATTGAAAATTTGGAGGCACTATCTTTATGGCGTGACATATGAGGTTTTCACTGACCATCGCAGTCTCCAGTACTTATTTAAGGAAAAGGATCTAAATTTGAGGCAGCGGATATGGTTAGAGTTACTGAACGATTATGATGTCACTCTATTCTATCACCAGGGAAGGCCAACGTGGTGGCCGATGCACTGAGTAGGAAGGCGGTGAGTATGGGCAGCCTTGCGTATATTCCAGTCAGTGAGAGACCGTTAGCTTCAGATATTCAGACGTTGGCTAATCAGTTCGTGAGGTTGGATATTTCGCCCAGCAGTGTTCTAGTTTGTATAGTCACTCGGTCTTCTCTAATTGAGCGTATCCGAGAGCGGCAGGATGATGACCCGCATTTGATGGTCCTTAGGGACACAGTTAGACACGTGGTGCCAAGAAGGTTACAATTGGAGATGATGGAGTTTTGAGGATGCAGGGTCATATATGTGTGCCTAATGTTGATGGCCTTCGTGAGTTGATCCCTGAGGAGGCTCATAGTTCTAAGTATTCTATTCACCCAGGTGCAGCCAAAATGTACCAAGACTTGAGGCATCATTATTGGTGGAGAAGGATGAAAATGGACATTGTTGCGTATGTGGCTCGTTGCTTAAATTGTCAGCAAGTAAACTATGAGCATTAGAGACCCGGTGGTTACAACATATAGAGATTCCTGAGTGGAAGTGGGAGCGTATCACTATGGACTTCGTCGTTGGACTCCCGCAAACTCAGAGGAAATTTGACGCAGTTTGGGTGTCACGACCCAAAATCCATAAGGTCGTGATGGCGTCGGACACTGCTGTCAGGCAAGCCCATCATTAAATAGTTAAGCTAAATTTCCTGTTTTAGCATTTTTGAAATTATTACCTTTCACTTTAACACGTAAAAACTAAATAAAATCCATTAAGTAAAAATAACAGTCCAATACTCCATTCTAATAAAGTACATCGCAACACATCCCAGAACTCGGTGACACAAGTACATGAGCAATTTCTAAGAATTTTACAAATTCTACAAAGCTTGTCCGAAATACAAATTGGACAAGGAATAAAAATGAAAATACAATACATAGAGGAAGACTCTACCGACTGCGGGTCGTCTTCGAGTGATGCAGCTCGTCTAAGTCTCTAAGTCAGCCATATTGCTATGAAGGTACCTGTGCAACAAAATGCACAACAACTGTAGCATGAGTACGAAAACAACGTATACTCAGTAAGTATCCCGCCTAACCTCAGAGAGGTAGTGCCCAGAGGTCGAATTAGATACTTGCTAGAAGTCAATTTAGTATAATCAAGTGAGATGCTAAGCATGAATGTCATAGGTAATTTATTAAAATCAGGAATAAATAATATCAACTCCTTCCGCATTTAACACTTTAAATATTCGTCATTTCAGTTGAAAATTTAAATCTCCGAGACCATTTGACAGTTCAAGCACATATGGTATATAGTATGTATGTATCATGCACAGGAAATGCCGAGGGTCGACAACCCGGACCAACATAAACATAAATTGTGCACTACCGAGGGTCGAACGGCTCGAACCATAGATGCATCTATTTTCCCTGCTCGCGAATCGATCATGCGACACAGTCAACATAATAATAATAAGGCTAACCTGCTCTCGAATCATACCTGCGACTCAGGTGCTCATATGTACACATATTCACATAATAAATCCGCATTTTTATCAAGAAAACAGTTTCTCAAGAAAATGATAAAATTCTCTTTAGGTGAACATGAAGATAGTATATAAATCACTTCTGGGAATTCATTTTCCACGTATGACGAGGTTTTCAAATATTACAAATCTGGCCGGAACACAATTATGCAAAGAATAATAAATTCTCTTTCTAGATGATTAAGAAAATGAACTCTAGTCTTCTTAGGTATTCAATTACTACTTCGATCATATTAGCGGTCTAATATTACTGGCAAGATCACAAGTACAACTAGTAAGGCATGCTAGTGGGTCCTAGACTACCCGGACATAAGCATATTAGTAGCTACGCACGAACTCCCGTCACCTCGTGCACACGTAGCCCCCGCAGTTAATAGCATTTGTTCCTTTTGTTCACCTATGGGGGACAATTCCCCCTCACAAAGTTAGAAAGGAGACTTACCTCGCTCCGAAATTCCATAACCGGCTTCCAAGCCCTTCTGACGACTCCAATTGATGCACAACGCTCCAAAACTAGCCAAATAATGGGCAAACCAATGAAAATATACCCTAATACTTGTAAAAATTCAGACTATATAAATTCTCATCTTCGCTCGAAGTATTGACCAAAATGCCCTCGGGCCCACGTGCCCGGATTCTAAAATTTCTCGAAGATAAACTCTACCCATAGACTTACTAGCTCAAATATACAATTTACTCTAATTTTCATGCTCAAATTCGTGGCTAGAATCCAAATTACCAAATTTCTAGGTTTTTCTTCAAAATTCCATATTTTCCACAAATTCCCATACTCAAATCTGTACCTAGACATGCATTTAACTTAAAAAGAGTTGGGATAACTTACCTCGTGATCCTTGACGAATATCCCTCATTGATGCTCTCCACAATCGCCCATACCAAATGAAAATAGGAGGAGAATTGTCAAAATTCCCGTTTTAAAACATTCTGCCCAGGCCTCATTTCCGAAACTTACGATCCAACCTTCGCACCCGCGCTCCCGCAGGTGCGCCCAAACTCCCACACCTGGGGCTTCCTCAGCTCCAGCCAAAACTCGCACCTGTGGTGCCAAAGCCGCACCTACGGCTAAAGCCTCGCAGGTGCGGTCACGCCAGATGACAGCAATCTCAGCACTTGTTCAAATTCCAAACTTGATCCATTAACCACCCTTAATCCACCAGAGGCCCCTGGGACCCCGCCTAATTACACCAACCTGTTCCAAAACATAATGCGTACTTGCTCGAGGCCTCAAATCACATCAACTAATGCCGAAATCACGAATCGCACAAAAATTCAAACTTTATGAACTTGAAATTTCCAACTTCTACATCTGATGCCGAAACCTATCAAATCATAACCGATTGACCCCAAATTTTGCACACAAGTCATATTCGACATTACGGACCTGTTCTAACTTCCGAAATCGCATTCTGACCCCGATATCAAAATTTCCACTTCTGGTCGGATTTCTCAAAAACCTTCAAATTTCTATCTTTAGCCAAATGACTTCAAAATAACCTACGGACATCCGAATTCACTTCCGATCGCGATCCCAACTCCAAAATCACCATATGAAGCTATTCCTAGGCTCGGAATCCCAAACGGACATCAATAACTCTGAAATGCTTTCCAACCCAAATTTATGAAATCCTTCCAAAACACCAAGTTCCATAATATACGCCGAAACACTCCCGGGTTATCCAAAACCCGATCCGGAAATACGCCCAAGTCCGAAATCATCATATGAACCTGTTGGAACCTTCAGATCCTGATTCCGAGGTCATTTACTCAGAATCCCAATCTTAGTCAATTTCTCCAACTTAAGGCTTCCGAACTGAGAAGTTTCTTTCTAAATTAACTCTAAACTTCCCGAAATTCAATTACGACCACACCTACAAATTATAATACCGGAAACAGAGCTGCTTATGACCTCAAACTGCTGAACGACGCCCTAGAGCTCAAAAGGACCGGTCGGGTCGGTATATTCTCCCCCACTTAAACAGATGTTCATCCTCGAACGTGCTAAGAACTGCTCTGGAGTTATCTGAAATCACTATTTAACACCTCGTGCACCTGCCCGTGCTACCACAACCCAGTTGAGCACATTATCTCTATCAAACCTGAAGATATCCTCTTTTATCCATACAATAAGCTCAGAACCCAGTTCCAACACCTGAAATTTCTCTTCCAGACCTAGTTCCAATATATAATCACCGTATCTACTACCACACAAGGTACCAAAACATGACTGCATACTTTTGCGAAATTTAGCGCCATACACCGCATATTTCATCATCCAATCACAATGACATTTCCCCGAACCTTAATAGCCAAAATTCCACCACTCTGATGCTCACAATGCACCTTATGATATATATATA
>ML422214.1:0-61641 GCA_005239525.1 Nicotiana knightiana | reverse complement strand
CAGAGTTAACCAAACATTGAATCTCTCCTTTTTGACTAAAATCATCACCTCCTTACTAACCAAATACTGGCAATTGTCCTGTAATATACTTAACATAATCTTATCACATTGATTCCAATATAAATCTCATCGTACCCAATATGAACTGCTCAGACAACCAATCACCCCAGACATGACCAATAGTCTCACATGATGCCACAATGGGCCAATAGGCCACAATACGAACATGATACATAAGGAAATGACTCAGGAAGGGAATACTCAACTCACGCAACTAATATGGACTTTCCTCAGAAAGTAGGAAGTATAACATAAGAAAAATAGATATAGGGAACCGTACTCATCATCACACTGTTGCGGCGTGAAACCTGATCCAAATCATAAAATTCACATATGGGATATACACGGAGCTGAATTTCTCACTATTAAAAATTACTTAATACTGGTCACAAGCACGCTAAGTGCAGATACCATTCTGGGGAGACTGATAGAACTATATGCTACAAAACTCAAGCACAACTGATGTACTATATATAATCTGGATCTCAAGAGCCATCGTGCTCTCATAACCTCATCACTACGCGGAATCTCAACACATAAGAAATTATCAAGTCGTTTCACAACTCACATGGCACAATCATAATATCACATGAATTTGACGAAGACGGAACAACACCTGATATTTCAACACCCCTTCTTGAGGAGCGCTATACTGAAATGAACACATCTGACTCGCATGAAGCCCATAATCTTGTTTAAATCCATTCATACACTTCAAGCCGATTCTGCTCACAATGAACTAGGCTTATAGCCTTACCTGGGTCCAAAATAACCTACTTCCTCTCATAACACGCAAGAACAACCATCATAGCCGGGACAACACCCCAAAATCCACAACCAATTGGACCGAACACCTTCCTGGCATAAATTTTCAAACAAGCAATATTGCACTTCCTTATACTTGGTCTAAATCTTCAATCAATCCGGTGACTACACCTATACAATATTCCCTTGGTCACGCTCCCACGACCCTCCACGAGGTAACAAGTCTGCACATCCATACCACCGACCACACTAACACTGCAAAGCACATCAAGAACCCATGACCAGGGTACAAGCCTCTTTCACCGAATATCGATCTCAGGCGACACTGAAGATAACACCAGCCTACCCTGAACTTTCAAATCCCTTTTTCTTGCTCGCCCGAGCTCATGACATCCTTGCCAACACCAAATCGCAATCTTGATCCTTAATTCATATTACATACTGTTTACTGCACCTGCATGCCAATATGAGATAGCGCAGGAATTCCATCATAACTCTTAAACCACTAATAGGGTGAACACCCCGTCATATAGAAACCCTTTTTTCCCACCTCAATTCAAGAGAACCATAACAACACACGAGTGAATTCTCATAATCACAAAACAGGCAATTCCTCAGGGAATAGTCTATACCCCCATGATCCTTCCGGGATCTGCCTACACCTGACAAGCCATAATACTTGAATGCTTCCAAATAAATCCATTACGGCGGCCGACAAGCCTCCCACACGCTGGAACAAACCACATGCATAACTTAATCACATTGAAGAAATTGATCATTGTCGCACATGTGCCATTCCAATCGTGGCTAACCAATCTATCTTCTTTTAATCATCCTTATTCGCCTCAGAAACAATACTAACCCCATTCAACTCATAACAAACTCAATCCTCACTCATCCCGAGTGGCCTTGAATCACGAGACTATGTTATCTCAATCCCACAAACTGTCTCATACCCTTTTGATAATATTTCTACACCCCGAAGTTTACTTCTATCACTCCCCCAATACTATCCTTCACGCTGAAAAATATCATAAAACACTCCAACCATTTTTCCTTTCTCAGAAATTATACTGAAAAAGATCGATTCTTAATCATACTACTGCCTAAAACCCTTAAACACCGCATTCTTAACCTTCCAGTTTTCTACGACCGCTATTGAGAGTCACCCACTCTGACTGGACCCGAATACGATCAACTCCAAGGCTCTTCTAGCGCATGAACATCCTCTCAATGAAGTACGTGACTGAGTCACTACCCTTACAACTCGCCTATGCATTAAGCATAAATTCCGAATCCTCCAAAGCTTAACCTTGGTCCAATAGGGCCAACTTTTGCACACATTTGTCAAATCCCACGCACAATCACCATTTTACTTCTTTCCCTTAGCTGCAATAACTTGCCATTATGCCGACAATCCGCCACCCCATGAGAACACAATCCTACAACCCAATTGCAGGTGGTGTGACTCCCCCACTTAGCCCAAAGTTACTCCTTGCACCACTCTAGACCCTGCTAAGATCCTTTCTCCTTTGTTAGCATGATTTTGCTTAACCAATCCGTCCAATTCTTCCAAATTCCCCTGTCAGCATTCCCTAAATACTCAAATTCTTTAGCACCATTCACACATTCTGCCTCCTACCGAATAGCCACCAGAATCCCTCGCAGAAACTTGCCAACCATGAAACCGCTAACCTACTCACAGGAGATAACCCACTTGTGAAAATCACCAACTGATACCTTCCAACGACGTTGTAATGCACCCTCTCTGCAACATCAATACCCCATCCTAAGCCTTCTCTCATTCACCAACTTTACCAGTCCGTCTGCTCCTCATGTAAATCTACTAAATGTGCTACAACATCTTCAAATTCACCGCCACATTGCGCCCTTCTTCATTCCTAACAAATCCTCTCTGTTGTATCCAACCTTCCGTCGAAATAACCCACATTTCAACTTAAGCTCGTGGAGCCAATCAACATCCACTAAAACTCTCAAACTCTTTCCACTGAACTCATGTGCTATGCTGCCACTCTCTCACTTGTTAAACTCATTCCTTTAAACAACTACCTGACTTTCGTTCCTTACACCTGGCCTTTTAGAAAGGGAACCACCTCCTATCACTTTTCACATATCTTCCTTCATCGTATGCTGCCCAATTGTTGCCGTAATTCAATATCATTCTCTGTAGTTCTTAATCCAGCAGTTCGCCACGACTTCAAACTCTCCGAAGATCATCTATCTCGAGTTGCCTTCATTATCAACAGTTATCCAGTACTGAACCACCGCACCTCACGGTCTCTAACAGTCGCTTCTTCAATACTTCTTCATAATACTCTGACCCCATGCAACCGAAGAAACCATAGCACCGACAAACTTAACATATTCCATTCGATCAGTGACGACGACATCACATCACAGGTGCATATCCCACCTCACTTGAAAACACCAAGTCTTACTGCTTTATCAATCCAAAACCTGACCATTTATAGTCCAAATGCCTTTCCTCTGCCGGAACTAAAATGCTGAAATCTCGAAATCACGCCCTGAGAAGACCTCCCTTCAAGCCATTAGTCACCCCCAACATATAGAAAACATTCTATCATCATATCGACATCGCGTGATAACCAATCGTAAACATCATCACAACCTGAGCATAACTTAAGTCCTCAGAATCACAGCTACTGGATGAAATAACATATTACTCTTCCGTAGAGCAACGATAATAGCCTCAATCAACTTCACAGAGGGAAACATCCTGCACCACAATCATAACACCATTTCAATTCCTCAAATTCTTGATTCATAGCAAGCGCTTCGCGACACGTAAGATTGAGTAGGAAGCCTTGGAGGAATCAAATCGCACGATGAGAAATCAAGAAGGGAAGTACTCCTAACAGCCCTGTAGCCTCTCAAAGATAAGTACAGGCGTCTTTGTACCGATCTGCAAGACTCTACTAGACTTTCTTATGACTCGTGAAACCTAAGGGAACCTAGAGCTCTGATACCATGTTGTCATGACCCAAAATCCATAAGGCCGTGATGGGCCCGAACACCGCTGTCAGGCAAGCCAATCATTAAATAGTTAAGCTAAATTTCCTGTTTTAGCATTTTTGAAATCATTACCTTTCACTTTAACAAGTAACAACTAAATAAAATCCATTAAGTAAAAATAACATTCCAATACTCCATTTTAATAAAGTACATCCCAACACATCCCAGAACCTGGTGACACAAGTACATGAGAAATTTCTAAGAATTTTACAAATTCTACAAAGCTTGTCCGAAATACAAATTGGACAAGGAATAAAAATGAAAATACAATACATAGAGAAAGACTCTGCCGACTGCGGGTCGTCTCCAAGTGATGCAGCTCGTCTAAGTCTCCAAGTCAGCCATATTTCTATGAAGGTACCTGTGCAACAAAATGCACAACAAGTGTAGCATGAGTACGAAAACAACGTGTACTCAGTAAGTATCTCGCCTAACCTCAGAGAGGTAGTGATGAGAGGTCGAATTAGACACTTGCTAGAAGTCAATTTAGTATAATCAAGTGAGATGCTAAGCATGAATGTCATAGGCAATTTATTAAAATCAGGAATAAATAATTGTGAGCACGTGATTTTTACCTATCGTATAATCCTACAAAATCTCAATTAATTAATTGATTTCCTAATTTTGTTGGATTTTAATGCTATTTGCGAATTTATTTTTTACATTGCGTAGCCATAATCCATCATTTTAATCCATAAATAGTTTAAAATGACATGATTAAGCACGTAATCTTGGTTATTATTTAAATAAATATAATTAGGCAAATTGAGTTTAGAATTAATTACTACATTTGTATTGGGTGTTAACATAATTAGAGTTAATTAACTAGATGTAAAATAGGCAAAATTCGGACGTGGGCTAGAATTACGCAGGCCCAATCCCTAACTCTACACGACCCTGAAACCTAGCCCAATACCCGCTTTTCAAAAAAAAAAAAAAAAAGGGGGAGGGGGAGGGGGGGACTTCAGCAAAAGTGCTGAAGTTATTAGTTCATTTGTGAAAACTTCAGCAGATGTGCTGAAGTTATTTAGTTTAATTGTAAAAACTTCAGCAGAAGTGCTGAAGTTATTTAGTTCAAAATTGTGAAAACTTCAGCAGAAGTGCTGAAGTTATTTAGTTCAATTGCAAAAACTTCAGCAGCCAATATGCTTAAGTTATTAGTTCATGTGTGAAAACTTCAGTAGAAGTGCTGAAGTTATTAGTTCATATTGAAAACTTCAGCAGAAGTGCTCAAGTTATTAGTTCATTTGTGAAAACTTTAGCAGATGTGCTGAGGTTATTTAGTTTAATTGTAAAAACTTCAGCAGAAGTGCTGAAGTTATTTAGTTTTAATTGTGAAAACTTCAGCAGAAGTGCTGAAGTTATTTAGTTCAATTGCAAAAACTTCAGCACCCAATATGCTGAAGTTATTAGTTCATGTGTGAAAATGTCAGCAGAAGTGCTGAAGTTATTATTCATGTGTGAAAACTTCAGCAGAAGTGCTGAAGTTATTAGTTCATTTGTGAAAACTTCAGCAGAAGCACTGAAGTTATTAGTTCATTTGTAAAAAACTTCAGCAAAAGTACTGAAGTTATTAGTTCATTCGTGAAAACTTCAGCAGAAGTGCTGAAGTTATTGATTCATTTGTGAAAACTTCAGCAGAAGTGCTGAAGTTATCAATTCATTTGTGAAAACTTCAGCAGAAGTGCTGAAGTTATCAATTCATTTGTGAAAACTTCAGCAGAAGTGCTGAAGTTATTTAGTTTAATTGCAAAACTTCAACAGCAGTGCTGAAGTTATTTAGTTCAATTGTAAAAATGTAAGCACCCAATATGTTGAAGTTATTTAGTTCATTTGTAGGACTTCAGCACCCAACATGCTGAAGTTAGTTAGTTCACTTTTAAAGAATTCAGCACCCAATATGCTGAAGTTTGGCCTGCCCCAAACACTACCCAAACGACCCTATTTTTGAGAGTGTCAATCTCAGTCATTGATCTTTCCAGATCCAACGGCTGAGAACTATACATTCCCTAAGTATATATATGTCCTAACCACACCCCACCCCCTCATTTCACCAAAGTCTAACACCCCCATACCCCTTCTCTCTCTCGTCTCTCTCACCCCGTGTTAACTCCGCCGGCCGGAAATCGCCTCCGGTGGCGGAGCTTCTCCAATCGACCCTAACTTTTAACCAGGCGATCACCATCATTTCCTCTATCACCTCTCGTTGCTAGTTTTCCCAAAAACCCAATCGATTTGCGTCAATTTCAGATCTAAGAATCTGAAAACCCCAAAATTACTCCCCGGCCGATTCAAAGACAATTAATGGCTCAGACCTTCATGGGTCGATTGCTATTGACTAGAGCAATCGATCATGAGGGTTTGATTCATTTTCAAACCCTGCCGGAGTCTGGCCAAAGTCCAACAACCTTCAACTTTTCCGGCCAAGTCCTCAAACGGGTATCCCCCTCCCCCTTTTCTATGTGTTTCATACTTTCTGATCAATGATGTCAAATAGGCCGTTAGTTTAATTTCTGTAAAAATCATCATGAATATGTCTAAATTCATATCTATTTGTTGTCCTTAACTATTTGTTGTGTCAAATCGATTGAGTATGATTAATTCTGTCTCGTGTATTGAGTCCGCGTCCTAGTTCGATTGTTTTCATTGTTTGAATCTTGACTAGTCAGTTTAGGAACTCTTCTTCATTTTAAGACCAAATCTCATGCCAACCATTCCTTTTAGGTTATTTCAGTAATGCTTTGATTCGTCTGTCCTAGCTCTTTTAGGAATAATACTAAGTTAATATGAGCCAGTGCATGGCCATGAATTAATTTAGTTCAATTTTAGCTCAAGGCTGCCCTAATTAGTCACGACCTCCTAAAATACACTTGCTTAACTAGTCTAACTTAGGTGGTTAGTTTCTTAAACAATTGACTAAGTCTTAAAAGAAATTTCTTGCTTAAGATAATTAATTTAGGTTTCATTAACTGAACAAATCATCTAGCCTAAGTTTAAGGAACCAAGTCGATTAATCTTAATTAAGTCACTTAAACTAGGATTAAGTTGATAATACATATTAGCCTTAATCAACTAAGGAACCTAACTAGGTTTAATTAATTAGAGTCAATAGTCAACCCCAAGCAAGTTAACCCTAGTTACCTAGTGGTAATTTCAAGGACTTCAAGGGGTATATTAGGAATCCTAGGTGAAGGAATCTTGGGTGTAACAACCCAAGAACCTTCTAGAACTAGGAAATCAGATTTTTTTGGGATAAAATAGTAATTGTAAAGGCTGGAATTTTCTAGAATGAGGGCAGCTGTCCCTAAAGATAAGGTTGACAACTGCATTTGTATTTTTTTTCAGTTTATTGGGTAAGGAATATGCTAAGCATATCCTATCCACAAATACCCCTATATAAACACACATTTTTTATCATTAAAAGGATCTTTTTTTTGGACACTCTAAAAAAAAGAGAATACTCTCTTAGCTGCAAAAACAAAAAACTGAAAACATGAAAAGATCATAATCATTCCAAAAGTAATAGGAAGAAATCTGTTTATTTCCTTCAAGAACTCTTCAAGGTTTTGGGGTGGAATTTTCTTATTTCTGGATTCTATTTGGGCTTTCAGTTTTGGTTTGGTTTTTTCCAAAAGTTTTCTGGGATATTTTCTGTGGAGCTTTTTGTTCTGAAGTTTATTTTTGCCGCTGCTGAATCTTCCCCCTTCTTGTTGATTACTACTTGACCTTTATTTGGTCAAGTCTTTTGCTGTTTTTTTCTTTCTAAAGGTATGTAATTTTTTATCAATGAATGAATCATCTTAAACTCTGAACTTTTGCTATATAACTTGTTGATTCTCTTTGTTGCTTGAGCTCTTCTTTTAGCTATGTAATCTTTGTCTTAGAAAAAAAAATGAATTAAACTTTCAGAGCTGAGGATGTGTCTTATACTGTTGTACGAATATATCTCGTTTGGATTTCTTTGACTGCATAAGGTTTGATAAATGCATGGTTTGTTTGAGTTTGTTTAAATATTCTGCAAATACCAAATGGTGGTTTCCCATTGTCCAGCATAACTGAAGCAGAATCTGACCTCCATTATGGTCAGATTCAGTTCATAAAATGCATAAAACATGTTTATCTTTCCTTCTGGAGAATCTGGTGATTACTTATTAAAATTTGGTTGTCCATTCATGTGATTATATAACAGTAGAAACCTCTCTTAAATACTTTTGTGATTAAGTCTATGTAAATGAATTCATAGTAGAGTCATTAAATAAGCACTAAAGGGTGGTGAATCTGACCCTTAATAGTCAAATTTATCCCGTAAAGTGTTGAAATATTGGTCTGGACAATCTAGACCTTACATGATTGGATGTCACTATGAGGATAACATTTAAAAGGGTTGAATCTGATCTCTATAATGATCAGATTCAGTCTTTGGAAGTGCACATGAATTCTGTCCGTTAGTTTGGGATTAAAGGTTGAAGAATACAGATCCTAAAGCATAAAGGTTGTTGGCTCGCACAGGAGCAACAGCTAATTGGGATCCTTTTACTTTCTTTTTATTATTGAAACCTATATTTTTAATGCAAGAACAATGTAATAGCGTATTTATAGTCATTTGTATACTTTGTTGTATTAAGGACTGAACTATATAAAATTTGTGATCAGTTGTATTTTCTTAAATCTGAAACGTTTATTATTATAGCAGTTATGGGCCAGACCTGCTAAGGTCACCTGAGCTGGGCCAGACTCGTGAGCACGACCCAATTGAGCCTGATAGAGTCTGAATTTCAGGCTGTGGGGCTTGGAATGTTAGACCCATTAACTGTGTTAAACAATCTGTAACCAGTCTCTTCTCTTCTATTGTCAATTAGCATGAGGAGTATTTCATTTACAAAATTTACTGTAAATTTCTTACTACTAAGCACAAGTGGGTTTCAAATCAATTATCAAGAGATAGAATCTAAAATTCTGTCTTGAGATTTTTAATTTAGATATAGTGAATCTCGAAAGTCTTTTAGATATTGAATGCCTAGGACTTAGAAAAACAAATTAATCATCAAAGTATACGTTCACATAACTTTGGATAAGATCAAATAAACTTTTTTCTCCAATTGTGTATACGTTTTACGTAACACAAATAAAGACTAAAATGAATACTCGTAGAGACACTTTTAGGAATTATCGGAATTGCGTACACTTTCGCGTGACGTAATTTCGGTCTCTTTTTGACAACAAAATAAAATATGCGCTTGCGCACCCTATTTATCTTTTAAATGAGTTCAGTGTCGAGAATTGTGTACACGTCCGCGTGACATGATTTTCGATACATTTTAAACTCTACGGGTTTACGCATACGTGACCCGTCTCAAAATAACTATTTAAATACAAATGAATAATAAAAGAGGTAAAAAGATTAAAAATGCACATAGGTACAAGAGCAGTAATTAAACAATTTAGGCCAAGTTTAATCATTAAGTGACCGTGCTAGAACCACGGAATTCGGGAGTTCCTAACACCTTCTCCCGGGTTAACAGAATTCCTTACCCGGATTTCTGGTTCGCAGACAATTTAAACAGAGTCAAAATATTTCCTCGGTTTTGGGATTTCTAATAAATAAATGGTGTCCTGGAACACCGTAAAAATCCGGGTGGCGACTCTGAAATTAAATAAATCCCAAAAATCGAATAATGTCACTTTACGTGGAAAGACTCCCTTATTACCCTCTTACCCGAGGGTAGTTGAAAAAAGGAGGTGTGACAGCTCTGGCGACTCTGCTGGGGACCGAACCTAGAATCTCTGGTTCAGGGTTCAAGAATTCGAGCTTGTAATCTGATTTTGCTTGACTTAATAAATTGTGATAATACTGTATTTTGTGCACTCAATGTGCTAAATGTTATTTCTTTACCACTTTTATTTTTATTTGAACTGTATATAAATTGTCTTTTTACGCCTCCCTTCTGAGTCTTCTAAAAATTGGTACACACGTTCGCGTGGCCCGCCTTTCTGTTAGAGATCATACTAAGTAAGAAATACGGGGATGGACTAGCCGTAGGCCGGATAGCCTTTCGTGCTACCGGTACGTCGCTCTCACCCCGACTCGAGTTGTCCGCTCGGGTTGCCAAGGTCTAGAACAAAAACCCCAGGTTTAACCTTAGAATGACAAAACCTCATGCCGGATCCCTAGTAAGAACGATTATCTGCATCACGTGCATTTTTGACTTAGGGGACTCAACACAGGGGTTGGGTCCGTTTAGGACAAGTGTACCCACAACAAAAAAGAGCATCCTGATGCATCCTATTTGATTACGTGCATTATTTGTCTCGGTTTATTTGTTGACCGGCTAAATAAAGAAAGAAAATAACAGAAAAACCAAGAGTGGGGTAAGATAGAATTTATCCGATTTTGGAAAACCTGATATTTGAAAAGTACCTCGGAACTCTGTCAAAATTTTTACGAAAAAAGAAGGAATCAAAATAATTGAAAATAGGGAGAAATGGAGTTTCAAAATAGTTGCAAATGAGCCAAATCGAGAAGAAAATTTCTAAATAAATCAAAAACATTTTTCTTTCATTATGTCAAAACTGACCGAACTACGCGGGTTTGATTCTAGCCGGATGTGAGATACGTAGGCAAACCTCATCGGTTCCGGTCCTCATTTCTTAAAAATTCAAAAATATTTTTCTTTAATTCCATTTTAGGAGTCTTTCTTTTAGAAAATCCTGAAAAATAAATAAATAAAAAAACTAAGAAAATTTTTATTAGAAAAAAAAGACAAATAAAATCAAAAATAAAAAAAATATTATCTTTCTTCTTTAAGAAGTCTTTCTTTAAAAAAAAAAATTTCAAAAAAAAAAAAATCAAAAATCCAAAAATATTTTCATTCTTCTTTCGAAAATCGAAAAGAAAATTCAAGCTTCAAAAATATTTTCTTTTTATTTAGAGGTATTTCTTTCATAAATTCAAAATAAAAACCCAGAATATNAAAAAAAAAATCAAATAAAAAATCCAAAAAGATTTTCATTCTTCATTCGAAAATTTAAAAGAAAATTCAAGGTTCAAAAATATTTTATGAAGAAGTATTTCTTTCATAAATTAAAAATGAAAGTCCAAATAATCCAAAAAAAGAAGCAAAATAAAATATATATATATATATATATATATATTCTCTTTCTTCTTTAAAAGTCTTTTCTTTTCAAAAATCCTAAAAAAAAAAGAAAATCTAAATCCAAAAATATTTTCTTTCTTCTTTTTAAGTCTTTGTTTCAAAAAAAATATATAAATAAATACAAAAAAAGAAATTCAAAAAAAAAAAAAGAGTTAGGTTATTCATATTATTCTTAATCTTCGTGAACTACGTGATGATCTGATTCATGTGGCGTCATGATACGTAGGCAATCCATATAGGATTCGATCATAATCCTAAAAAAGAAGAATGAAAAGAAAGTAAAGAGAGATAATGTTAAAGCCGGGATTAAACACACAGCCGTTGCAAACATTCTAGAAAAACGATAACTGCTTAGGTGCATCACATCCCAACGTGTGATTCCTATGTGTTAATATCTCCCGCTAAACTAATTTGATTTCTCTTTGAAAGGTTACTATTATTAAACGGTGGTTGGTTTGCGGTGGTATTCTGGCGAAACATCCATATTTCACAAGGTCTAAAGGAAGTGTAGCAGTGACGTCTGAAAGTCACCCGTCCATTATTGAACCAACGGATGGCCCCATCTCAGTCATCCCCTAAGAAGAATCGGCAATAGCCGAAGAAAACAGAAGGCTAAGATGTCGTATGCTCGAGATGTGGGACACTTGGTCTAACGAGAGAGAGCCACCTAGCTCCATCCCTGGTTTTCCTGAGCTAATTCCCAGAACTGGAGGGACCATCAATCTGCCCATTTCAAAGCCAAACCCATTTATTCCATTTGGATTCCCGACCATGGTCTCAAACTATTCTGGAACACCTTCTGAGTTTCACCCCCAGGCACCACCCTCTGGATTACACTCTGTGGTGTTTACTGCTCCGCCAGCTACTGGTATGGAACAACCTACACCCGCACGACATAATTTTGAACCGGCCAATTTTATTTTTCAAGCTCCTCAGTTCCAGCTGGATGCCGCTCAGGTCACTCCTAATGCTTACACGCAGTACCCACAGTTTGAATCTCCCATGGAACCGGAAAAACTCTTGAAGAATATTGAACAAGATGAAATAACTCGAAAGATGAAGAGCCTTGAACAAAGTTTGAAAAACATCCAGGGTCTAAGTGGCCAAAAGAGCGTGTCATACGCTGATCTATGCATGTTCCCACACGTGCATCTACCTGTGGGTTTCAAGACACCAAAATTTGAAAAGTATGACGGGCATGGAGACCCGATCTCTCATCTAAAAAGATACTGCAACCAACTGAGAGGAGCGGGAGGCAAAGAGGAGCTATTGATGGCTTATTTTGGGGAAAGTCTTACAGGTATCGCCTCGGAGTGGTACATCGATCAAGATATATCCCATTGGCATGTATGGGATGATTTGGCCCGGGAATTCATAAGACAGTTCCAGTACAATGTGGATATAGCTCCGGGCAGAAATTCTTTGTCCAATCTAAAAAAGAAAGCCTCCGAAAGCTTCCGGGAGTACGCAATCAAATGGCGGGAACAGGCATCCCGAGTGAAACCTCCCATGGAGGAAAATGAAATGATTAGTATCTTCTTACATGCCCAAGAGACCGATTATTTTCAGAATATGATGTCCGTCATCGGCAAGCCGTTCGTGGAGGCCATAAAAATTGGCGAGATGGTCGAAAAGGGCCAAAAGACAGGCCGTATTTTAAGTCAATCTGCTTTGAGAGCCACCTCCGAAGCCATTCAAAGCGGATCGGGAGGCCTGGCAAACAGAAAGAAAAAAGAGGAGGGATCCATGATGGCTTCGGGCCCTAGGAATTCCCGACGACCTCGGGAATATCCAGGCCCATTTTCCACAACTTCACAACACTATTATCCCCATCAGGAAGCAACTTATGCCATGACTCCCCCTCCTTATGCAGTGACGAACGCTCAGCCGCAGCCCCGGCCGCAACAANCAAAACAATTATCCCTACAATGCTTACCCTCGTGAGCCACCAAGAAGAACTAACTTCACCCCCATCGGCGAGTCATACTCAAGCCTTTTTCCAAAGTTGGTTCAGATGGGACTTCTGCAGCCGGTGCCTCCGAGCAGGCAAAATCCACAATCACCATCATACAGACGGGGTACCAACTGTGCCTATCATTCCGGAGTGGAGGGGCATGATACTGAAGACTGTTGGACCCTTAAGAGAGCAGTAGAAAATCTGAGTAAACAAAAGAAGGTTGTGCTAAGAGACGAGGAGGTCCCCAATGTCACAAACAACCCATTGCCAGCCTACAACAACGGGCATGTCATTGGAATGATATTAGAAGACAAAGAATTTGACCCGGCGCTGAAATCCATCATTGCCATTATGGACACAGAAAGGAAAGCAAAAATAGTGGCAAAATAGGACGAAGAAGAAAAGAAAACAAAACCCCCCGACCAGGATAAAGAGAAGGCTAAGGAAGAAAAAGAGACAAAGACCCCCGACCAAAAGAAAGAAAAGGCCAAGGAAGAAAAGAAAGAGAGTGCATCAGCTAAAGAAGCTATCCTTTATGTCCCGAGAGCTCCGTGAAACAGAAAACTCGTTTTGAGCCTTCCCAGGAGATTAGAACCACAAAAAATGTATATACCAAAAGGGGCCTATGTTGTGAAAAGCTCGGCTATCCCACCAAAGCTGAATGAACCTTTGATTATCAGCCGCCGACTGCAAATTCCAATAAAAAATACAACTACTGTCCCATGGAATTAAGATCAAACATTTGTGACATATAAAGGAAAAGAAGTCAAGGGGGAAGTCAACGAAGCAAAACCCACTGGGAGGTACCATAACCCAGATGAGCTGAACAAAGCTAAGCATAAACGTTTCTCTCGAAAACCCCATCACTGCTGAAGAGGCCGAGGAGTTCTTCAAGAAAATGAAAATGCCTGAATATGTCCCCATTGAAGAACTCAGGAGAACCCCTGAGCAGGTTTCACTTCTATCTCTGTTGACTGGCTCAAATGAGCACCAAAAAATACTCCTGAAAATGCTGAATGAAGCGCATGTACCAGCTGTAACCTCAGTCGAGCAGTTAGAAAGAATGGCTGAGCGCTTTTTCGAGGTAAACAAAATCTCCTGCAGCCATGATGATCTGCCTCCCGAAGGAGCCTCTCACAACAAGGCATTACACCTGACCGTTAAAAGCGAAGGATATTATGAAAAGAGAGTTATGCTTGACGGAGGATCAGGGGTAGATATTTGCCCTTTGTCAACACTGCAAGGGATGGGAATCGGCGTCGAGAGAATCAGGCCGAATAATGTTTGTGTCCGCGCTTTCGACAGTATCAAAAGGGACACCATTGGTGAAATTGACATAATCATGACGATTGGCCCTGTGGATTTCACAGTAACTTTCCAAATCCTGGATATGGATACTTCCTATAACTTCTTGCTAGGGAGACCGTGGATTCACGCTGCTGGGACAGTACCGTCTACCCTCCACCAAATGGTCAAATTTGTCCATGAAAATTAGGAGATCGTGGTCCACGGAGAAGATGAACAATCCATATACAGGGACCCCTCCCTCCCCTGCCTCGAGGCCAGAGAGGGAAGCGAACATATTGTGTACCAAGCCTTTGAGATTGTGCCTGCTGATCAACACGAAGAAGGCACTCCATGCCCACAACCTTGTCTTTCAAACGCGTCAATCATGGTCGCCACAAATATGATTAGACATGGTTACAAACCAGGAAAGGGGCTTGGGATATCCCTACAAGGCATCACTGAACCCATCTCTCTACCCGCCGCTGAAAAATTCCTTGGCATAGGTTTCCAAGCCACCGATGAAGATGTGAAATGGGCCAACGCCTGCAAAAACAATGGATGGGACTTGCCTCAGCCAGTCCCACACATTACTAAGACCTTCATCGAACCACAGTATATCAAAGAAAAAGAAGATGTGGCATTTACGGCCGAAGAAATTGAAGATATATGTGAGGCCATGAAACAGATGTTATATGAGGCCAACATGGTTCAGCTAGGGGGAGGCTCGAGCACCGCTGAGGTGCAGTATATGGGACCAAATGCCAAATTGCAGAACTGGAAGGCTACTCCATTCCCCGTCAGGCGGGAGTCCCGGTAGTTCAGTTTTGTCATCTTTCCTGCACTATGAGTTATTTCAGGGTGTAACTCAAGTGTTTTTAATTTATTGCTTTTCAACTCCGATGTAAACCCTTCTAGTTTCAATGAAATGAAATGAAATCAAAATTTCATCGTCTATTATTCTTTCTGATTTTGTATTTTTTCTTATTTTTCAGTCCTAATAATGCGTCTTTAAATAACATGAAATGCTTGCGGACTTCATGCCTTGATCTTAATAAGCTGTCTAATCTCGAAATAATGAATCAAGAACCAAAGTATGATGAAGATGTGGTTTTTAGGAAAATAAACAGAGAATTGGAAAAATTTAAGAATAAGCCTAAGCCAAACTTAAATGAGACTGAACCAGTTAACTTGGGTAATTCAGAAGAGGTTCGAGAGACCATGATAAGCATTCACACGGATGAGAAAATCGAGAACGCATTGATCCAACCCCTGTTCGAATTCAAAGATGTGTTTGCCTGGTCTTATGACGATATGCCCGGACTAAGTGTTCATTTAGTAATACATAAGTTGCCAACTCATCCCGATTGCCCACCCGTCCAACAAAAGCAAAGAAAATTCAAAACAGATATCAGTGAAACAATCAAAGAAGAAGTCACTAAACAATTAAAATCCGGTGTAATATGAGTAGTCAGATACACCACATGGCTAGACAATATAGTCCCAGTGCCAAAAAAGGACGGGAAGCTCAGAGTATGCATTGATTATAGGGATTTGAACAATGCAAGTCCTAAAGACAACTTCCCGTTACCAAACATCCATATCCTTGTCGACAATTGTGCCAAACATGAGGTACAGATGTTTGTGGATTGTTACGCCGGGTATCATTAAGTATTAATGGATGAGGAAGACGCAGAAAAAACGTCCTTCACTACACCATGGGGAACTTATTGTTATAGGGTCATGCCGTTCGGTTTGAAAAATGCCGGGGCTACCTATATGCGGGCCATGACTACTATTTTCCATGACATGATGCACCAAGAAATTGAGGTGTACGTTGATGATGTCATTATTAAATCCAGAACATAGGAAGGCCATGTTCATGACTTGAGGAAGTTCTTTGAGTGGTTACGCAAATATGACTTGAAATTGAACCCTGCTAAGTGTGCATTTGGAGTTCCCTCGGGGAAACTATTGGAGTTTATAGTCAGCCGTAGGGGCATTGAGTTAGATCCAACCAAGATGAAGTCCATCCGAGATCTACCACCTCCAAGGACCAAGAAAGAGGTCATGAGCTTGTTAGGAAGGTTGAACTACATCAGCCGGTTTATTCCGCAACTTACAACTACGTGTGAGCCAATATTCAAGCTTCTAAAGAAAGATGCGGCAATCAAATGGACAGATGAATGTCAGGGAACCTTCGACAAAATCAAGGAATATTTGTCAAATCCACCAGTATTGGTCCCGCCTGAACTAGGAAGACCTCTTTTCCTATACCTAACCGTTGTGGAAGGTTCTTTCGGTTGTGTCCTCGGACAACACGATGTTACCGGGAGGAAAGAACAAGCCATCTACTATCTAAGCAAGAAATTGTTGCGCCCTAACTTGGGTCGCTCAAAAGCTCAGACATTATTTGCTGGCTCATAATACATATCCCATAACTAGGTTGGATCCTTTGAAATACATATTCCAAAAGCCAATGCAACAGGAAGGTTGGAAAAATGGCAAATCCTTCTCACAGAGTTTGACATTGTCTATGTCACCCGCACAACCATGAAAGCTCAAGCCTTAGCTGATCATTTAGATGAGAACCCGGTTGATGATGAATACCAACCCTTGAGCACTTATTTTCCGGATGAGGAAGTCAATTCAGTTGAAATAATCTCAGAAGACACTAATACCTGGAAAATGTTCTTCGACGGAGCAGTCAATGCGAAAGGTGTTGGAATTGGGGCAATCTTGATTTCGCCCGCGGGACAACATTATCCAGCCACTGCCCGCCTTCGTTTCTTTTGTACAAACAATACTGCCGAATATGAAGCTTGTATAATGGGTATGAACATGGCCATTGATATGGATGTAGAAGAATTATTAATCATGCGAGATTCTGATCTAATTATCAAACAAGTACAGCAAGAATGGGAAACTCGAGATGTTAAGCTCCTTCCATACAGACAACATGTGGAAGATCTTAGCAAACGATTCATAGCCGTCGAGTTTAGATTTATTCCTCGATGCCACAATGAGTTGGCTGATGCACTGGCTACCCTAGCTGCAATGCTTCTATACCCAGGCAATGTTCACATTGACCCGTTAGAAATTCAAATCAAAGAAAGACATGGTTATTGTAAAACGGTCGAAATAGAGTCCGAGGTCCAACCCTGGTATTATGATATTAAAAGATTCTTGAAAACAAAAGAGTACCCGGAGCAGGCCACCGGGGATCAAAAGAGAACCATCAGAAGGCTCGCCATCAGCTTCTTCTTAATCGGAGGGGTGTTGTACAAAAGGACCCCAGATCTGAACTTGTTAAGATGCGTGGATGCCAAAGAAGCTGAAAATGTTATGAACGAGGTGCATTCAGGAGTATGCGGCCCCCACATGAACGGGTATGTCCTCGCAAAGAAGATTTTGCGAGCAGGGTATTACTGGATAACCATGGAAAAAGATTGTTTCCGCTTCGTCCGGAAGTGTCATCAGTGTCAAATACACGGTGACCTGATTCATGCACCACCTTCAGAATTGCATCCCATGTCAGCACCTTGGCCTTTCGTTGCCTGGGGAATGGATGTCATCGGGCCAATTGAACCAAGGGATTCAAATGGACACAGATTTATTTTGGTTGCCATCGAATATTTCACAAAATGGGTCGAAGCAGTCACTTTTAAAGCCGTCACCAAGAAAGCAGTGGTGGACTTCATGCATTCAAACATTATTTGTCGTTTTGGTATTCCAAAGACTATCATTACCGACAATGCTGCGAATCTGAATAATAACTTGATGAGGGAGGTTTGTGAACAGTTCCAAATCACACATCGCAATTCTACCCCTTACCGACCCAAAGCTAATGGTGTCGTGGAAGCAGCCAATAAAAATATCAAGAAAATCCTTAGAAAAATGATCCAAAGTTCTAGACAGTGGCATGAGAAGTTACCGTTTGCATTATTAGGATATCGCACGACTATGCGAACATCAGTTGGGGCCACGCCTTACCTATTGGTTTACGGCACAGAAGCCGTGATTCCTGCAGAAGTAGAAATTCCTTCCCTTCGGATTATCGTCGAAGCGGAAATTGAGGATGACGAATGGATCAAAACCCGATTGGAACAATTAACTCTGATTGATGAGAAAAGGATGGCCGCAGTTTGCCACGGGCAGTTGTACCAACAAAGAATGGCCCGCGCCTACAAAAAGAAAGTGCGCCCCAAATACTTCGAAGTGGGACAACTTGTCTTAAGACGTATCCTCCCGCACCATGAAGAAGCAAAAGGAAAATTTTCCCCGAATTGGAAAGGTCCTTACATCATAAGGAAGTTTCTACCAAAAGGAGCGTTGTACTTAGGGGACATCGAAGGAAACGATCCCGAAATGGCCGTCAATGCAGACATAGTCAAAGGGTATTATGTTTAACCTTTTTATGATCGAAATGACGAAGGCTTTCATTCACGCTACCCTAAACACTAACAGTTTGTAATCCCTTTTGAGCCGGTTACTCTTTCTTTGATTACCCTCTTTGGAACCTGAAGGTTGTTATCAAAAAAAAAAATCAAAACAAAAGAAAAACCAAAACAAAAACAAAACTTTCTTGAAATACGTTCTGACTTGATTCCGAAAGGATACGTAGGCAGCCTCTCCCTGGGGTTCAGTCACACCAAAATAAAATTCCACATTTTCCCCAAGAGTTTAAGCTGGGGCAAGTGTTAAGATTCGGCAATGTGTCGCCTGAAAGGTTCCAAAGTTATAATTCAACACAAATTCTTTTCACCAAAAAAATAAAAAAACATGTTCAAGTCCTTCCGATCAATTTTCAAAGATGTCTAAAGTTGGAGGATACAGTGCCGGTCTGATGCAAACAAATGAGAGAAATAAAATGAGAGAGTCTTATCGGTGAAAACCCACACGGGCACCCTGAGGCGACGGTAAGTAAAGAAATTAAAAATGAGAGAGTCTTGTTAGTGAAAACTCGCAAAGAGCACTACAAGGCGATGGTGAGAAGAGAAATGAGAGAGGTTAGTTGGTGAAAACTCGAAAAGGGCACTACTAATCGAAAAAGAGGATTGGTCCCTGATATCTACATGATCTGGGGCAAGGTTTCTCGACCTCGGGGTAAAAAGTCGTGACGAATTTCTGAGAGTCAGATGGCTCATATAGATCAGGCATCCAGTCCAAGACGCATGTCATGTTCATTGAAGGCTGCATACACTCCAGATAAGTCCTTTTTCTCCTTTTTCCCCCGAAAGGGATATTTCTCATCAAAATTCATCACCTCCGCTTCTTTGTTATTTTTATTTCAATCCCTTCCAGTTTGACTCTATTTCTGAAGCAAGGCAAAGAAAACATGGCAAAACTGATTTACAGGGTCCTCGTTTGACACAAGCCAACATGCAAGGGCACCAAGCCTCATCAGGGGCATCAAGTCGATCTCGACTGACCGTAGCGGCCGATGTTTCAAACTCAAAACCTTGAAAGAGGAAAATAAAATTGAAGTGCCTATAAAGGCGAATGAAGTTGAAGGTTGAGCCCCGCGTGGCTAACCATCTTGGCAAGGATTGAAGAGCTGAGATATTCCAACTTCCCTAAAGTTATAGTTGAAAGAAAAGTCAGAAATGAAAGGCCAATAAAGGCGAAATAAAGTTGGAAAGTTTAAGTCCCACACGACTAACCGTCGCAGCAGAATTTGAGGGGCAAAACTTCCCCGGATACTCTGGAAATCCAAAAGAAAAAGAAAGTGAAAGGCCTACAAAGGCAAAATAAAATGTTACCGATCGCCATGGTAAAATCTGGAAAGTCAAGGTCCCCGGGTTTAGAAATAAAACCCCATCCCCAACAAGCAAGCAAGCGGTTGAGATCTTTGTCAAAGGGGTCGAGATCAAGCAGTTGAAATAATCGAGGCGCAAAACCAACCACCATTTCAAACTAACAAACTGCTCTTTGTTTGAAAATAGGAAACAAGTGCAGCTTGAAAGCAACTGTGCAACAAGCAGGTGCAACCAAAAATAATTGTGCAAGGGTTAGAAGGAGCTCTGCAGCATTGACTCCAAAAAAGGGAAGTTTCCTCCTAAAAATCCTTTCCCGCATGCATGAAAAGGGAATAAATTAAAGAAAATAAAATAAAATAAAATAAAAGAGAATAAAGAAAAGAAAAAAAAAGAAAAGAAAAGAAGAAGAAATGAAGTTGAAAATGATGCAACCCTAAAATAGCATAGGTTCCTAAATCCCTAGCCAAACCTTTTCCAACCAAGGTATCCCAGTCCTCAGTTGATGCCAACATAGGGTCCCACTCCCAACCAGGCATCGGCATAATCTGGTGATCTTCCTGACAACAGCATAACCTATTGATCATTTCCAGACACTGGCATAACCCAGTGATTTCTTCTTCCAGGCAACAGCATAACCTGTTGACCTTCCCAGACACCGGCATAACCTGGTGATCTTCCTGACAACAACATAACCTGTTGATCATTTCTAGACACTGGCATAACCCAGTGATCTCTTCCCCCAGGCAATAGCATAACCAGTTGACCTTTTTACATCGGCATAACCCGGTGATCTCTTCTGACAACAGCATAACCTGTTGATCATTTTCTGACGTTGGCATAACCCAATGATCTTTCCGGAAACAGCATAACCTGTTTACCTTTCCAAACACCGGCATAACCTGGTGATATTTTCCTAAACAACAACATAACTTGTTGATCATTTTCAGACACTGGCATAACCTAGTGATCTCTTCTTCCAAGCAACAACATAACCTGTTGATCTTTCCAGACACCGGCATAACCTGGTGATCTTCCTGACAACAGCATAACCTGTTGATCATTTCCAGACACTGGCATAACCCAGTGATCTCTTCTCCCAAGCAATAGCATAACCTGTTGACCTTTCTAGACATCGGCATAACCCGGTGATCTCTTCTAACAACAGCATAACCTGTTGATCATTTTCTGACGTTGGCATAACCCAATGATCTTTCCGGCAACAGCATAACCTGTTGACCTTTCCAGACACCAGCATAACCTGGTGATCTTTTCTTTTCCTGACAATGGCATAACCCGTTGATCACTTCTTTGACACTGACATAACCCAGTAATCATCTTTTTCTCAAGCAGCAGCATAACCTGTTGACCTTTCCAAGACACCAACATAACCTGGTGATCTTTTCCTGACAACAACATAACCTGTTGATCATTTCTTGACACTGGCATAACCCAGTGATCTCTTTTTCGGGCAACAATATAACCTATTAACCTTTCCAGACACTAGCATAACCTAGTGATCTCTTTCTTAACAACGGCATAACCCGTTGATCCTCCCCTCAGACACTGGCACAACCCGGTGATCTTCTCTCAACGACAGCATAACATGTCGATTTTCTTCATAGGGTCTGCAACCCCTAGTTGATTTTACTATGGGCGAACGATATCCACTCCCTAGTCTACAATAATGTCGGGTATACTGTTCCCCGCGTTTTTATTGTTTTCAATAACAAAGTAGTATAGTTTTCCTTACAATAACTCACGAAATTTTCCTAGTAAAAACTGGGGCAGAAAATTTCGTTCGTTCGCTCTTGATTATGCAGATAACATTTTTAGGACATTGGACTCGGGACAACCAAAAGAAGAAGTTTCGATCCAAAATAACAGAACAAAAGAGAAATCCTAACTCAAAAGTACAGACACGGAGAAGATATGGACTATTCAGGACGAGATTGAAGTCATCTGTTCGGTATATCCTGCCTTGATCCGAAAAATGAAGAGACGAAACCAACACCTGCGGCTAAACAAGCATCAAGATCCAGGTCAGAGTCGGCAGAAGATCAAGACTCAAGACCAGGTCTTAGATAGGAATCTTGTAACTAGCAACTGATAGGTTTAGTTAGTCGTTCGTTTTGTTTACTTTGGGTGTAATAAGGAGATCAGCAGCAGTAACAGCAGCAACAACAGTGAAACCATGGCTTCCCGGTAGTCCCAGCTACCAAAACTTCCAGAACTACACTGACCTGATTCCTTTATAGCCAAGTAGGCAACCTCTGAAGCAGGGTTCGGTCAAAATTTTCAAAAACGCTTCACAATGGAACATATGAATAAGTAAAAGTCGTTTATTGCTGCTCACTTTGTCTTTGTCCAGAAACTCTTCGTGTTTCCGAACAAAGAGGAGCAACTGTGAGCACATGATTTTTACCTATCGTATAATCCTACAAAATCTCAATTAATTAATTGAGATTTTGTAGGATTATACGATAGGTAAAAATCATGTGCTCACAGTAATCTTGGTTATCATTTAAATAAATATAATTAGGCAAATTAAGTTTAGAATTAATTACTACATTTGTATTGGGTGTTAACATAATTAGAGTTAATTAACAAGATGTAAAATAGGCAAAATTCAGACATGGGCTACAATTACCCAGGCCCAATTCCTAACTCTACACGAGCCAGCAACCCAGCCCAATACCCGCTTTTCAAAAAAAAAAAGGGGGGGGGGGGATTCAGTAGAAGTGCTGAAGTATTAGTTCATTTGTGAAAACTTCAGCAGAAGTGCTGAAGTTATTTAGTTTAAATTGTGAAAACTTCAGCAGAAGTGCTGAAGTTATTTAGTTTAAATTGTGAAAACTTCAGCAGAAGTGCTGAAGTTATTTAGTTTAAATTGTGAAAACTTCAGCAGAAGTGCTGAAGTTATTTAGTTTAAATTGTGAAAACTTCAGCAGAAGTGCTGAAGTTATTTAGTTTAAATTGTGAAAACTTCAGCAGAAGTGCTGAAGTTATTTAGTTTAAATTGTGAAAACTTCAGCAGAAGTGCTGAAGTTATTTAGTTTAAATTGTGAAAACTTCAGCAGAAGTGCTGAAGTTATTTAGTTTAAATTGTGAAAACTTCAGCAGAAGTGCTGAAGTTATTTAGTTTAAATTGTGAAAACTTCAGCAGAAGTGCTAAAGTTATTTAGTTCAATTGCAAAAACTTCAGCACCCAATATGCTGAAGTTATTAATTCATGTGTGAAAATTTCAGCAGAAGTGCTGAAGTTATTAGTTCATTTGTGAATACTTCAGCAGATGTGCTGAAGTTATTTAGTTAATTGTAAAAACTTCAGCAGAAGTGCTGAAGTTATTTAGTTTAAATTGTGAAAACTTCAGCAGAAGTGTTGAAGTTATTTAGTTCAATTGAAAAAACTTCAGCACCCAATATGCTGAAGTTATTAGTTCATGTGTGAAAACTTCAACATAAGTGTTGAAGTTATTAGTTCATGTGTGAAAACTTCAGCAGAAGTGCTGAAGTTATTAGTTCATTTGTGAAAACTTCAGCAGAAGCGCTGAAGTTATTAGTTCATTTGTAAAAAACTTCAGCAAAAGTGCTGAAGTTATTAGTTCATTCGTGAAATCTTTAGCAGAAGTGCTGAAGTTATTAATTCATTTGTGAAAACTTCAACAGAAGTGCTGAAGTTATCAATTCATTTGTGAAAACTTCAGCAGAAGTGCTGAAGTTATTTAGTTTAATTGCAAAACATCAGCAGCAGTGCTGAAGTTATTTAGTTCAATTGTAAAAACTTCAGCACCTAATATGCTGAAGTTATTTAGTTCATTTGTAAGACTTCAGCACCCAATATGCTGAAGTTTGGCCTGCCCCATACACTACCCAAACGACCCCATTTTTTAGAGTGTCAATCTCAGTCGTTGATCTTTCCAGATCCAACGGCTGAGAACTATCCATTCCCTAAATATATATATGTCCTAAACACACCCCACCCCCTTATTTCACCAAAGTCTAACACCCTTATACCCCTTCTCTCTCTCGTCTCTCTCACCCCGTGTTAACTCCGCCGGCCGGAAATCGCTTCCGGCGGCGGAGCTTCTCCAATCGACCCCAACTTTTAACCAGGCGAACGCCATCGTCTCCTCTATCACCTCCCGTTGCTAGTTTCCCCAAAAACCCAATCGATTTGCTTCAATTTCAGATCTAAGAATCTGAAAACCCCAAAATTACTCCCCTGCCGATTCAAAGACAATTAATGGCTCAGACCTTCATGGGTCGATTGCTCTTGACTAGAGCAATCGATTCATGAGGGTTTGATTCATTTTCAAACCCTACCGGGGTCTGGCCAAAGTCCAGCAGCCTTCAACTTTTTCGGCCAAGTCCTCAAACGGGTATCCCCCTCCCCTTTTTCTATGTGTTTCGTACTTTCTGATCAATGATGTCAAATAGGCCGTTAGTTTAATTTCTATAAAAATCATCATGAATATGTCTAAATTCATATCTATTTGTTTTTCTTCACTATTTGTTGTGTCAAATCGATTAAGTATGATTAATTCTATCTCGTGTATTGAATCTGCGCCCTAGTTCGATTGTTTTCATTGTTTGAATCTTGACTAGTTAGTTTAGGAACTCTTCTGGATTTCATTTTAAGACCAAATTTCATGCCAACCATTCCTTTTAGGTTGTTTCAGTAATGCTTCAATTCATTTGTCCTAGCTCTTTTAGGAATAATACTAAGTTAATCTGAGCCAGTGCATGGCCATGAATTAATTTAGTTCAATTTTAGCTCAAGGCAGCCCTAATTAGTCACGACCTCCTAAAATACACTTGCTTAACTAGTCTAACTTAGGTGGTTAGTTTCTTAAACAATTTACTAAGTCTTAAAAGAAATTTCTTGCTTAAGATAATTAATTTAGGTTTCATTAACTGAACAAATCATCTAGCCTAAGTTTAAGGAACCAAGTCGATTAATCTTAATTAAGTCAATTAAACTAGGATTAAGTTGATAATACATATTAGCCTTAATCAACTAAGGAACCTAACTAGGTTTAATTAATTAGAGTCAATAGTCAACCCCAAGCAAGTTAACTCTGGTTACCTAGTGGTAATTTCAGGGACTTCAAGGGGTATATTAGAATCCTAGGTGAAGGAATATTGGGTGTAACAACCCAAGAACCTTCTAGAACTAGGAAATCAGATTTTTTTGGGATAAAATAGTAATTGTAAAAGCTGGAATTTTCTAGAATGAGGGCAGTTGTCCCTAAAGATAAGGTTGACAGCTGCATTTGTATTTTTTTCAGTTTATTGGGTAAGGAATATGCTAAGCATATCCTATCCCCAAATACCCCTATATATACACACACTTTTTACCATTAAAAGGATTTTTTTTTGGACACTCTAAAAAAAAGAGAATACTCTCTTAGATGCAAAAACATTCTGAAAACATAAAAAGATCATAATCATTCCAAAAGTAATAGGAAGAAATCTGTTTATTTCCTTCAAGAACTCTTCAAGGTTTTGGGGTGGAATTTTCTCATTTCTGGATTCTATTTGGGCTTTCAATTTTGGTTTGGTTTTTTCAAAAGATTTCTGGGATGTTTTCTGTGGAGCTGTTTGTTCTGAAGTTTATTTTTGCTGCTGCTGAATCTTCTCCCTTCTTGCTGATTACTACTTGACCTTTATTTGGTCAAGTCTTTTGCTGTTTTCTTTTTCTAAAGGTATGTAATTTTTTATCAATGAATGAATCCTCTTAAACTCTGAACTTTTGCTATATAACTTGTTGATTCTCTTTGTTGCTTGAGCTCTTCTTTTAGCTATGTAATCTTTATCTTAGAAAAAAAAAATTAAATTTTCAGAGCTGAGGATGTGTCTTATACTGTTGTACGAATGTATCTCGTTTGGATTTCTTTGACTGCATAAGGTTTGATAAATGCATGGTTTGTTTGAGTTTGTTTCTGCAAATACCAAATGGTGGTTTCCCATTGTCCAGCATAACTAAAGCTGAATCTGACCTCCATTATGGTCAGATTCAGTTCATAAAATGCATAAAACATGTTTATCTTTCCTTCTGGAGAATATGGTGATTACGTATTAAAATTTGATTGTCCATTCATGTGATTATAACAGTAGAAACCTCTCTTAAATACTTTTGTGATTAAGTCTATGTAAATGAAGTCATAGTAGAGTGATTAAATAAGCACTAAAGGGTGGTGAATCTGACCCCTTAATGGTCAAATTTATCCCGTAAAGTGTTTAAATATTGGTCTGGACAATCTAGACCTTACATGATTGGATGTCACTATGAGGACAACATTTAAAAGGGTTGAATCTGATCTCTATAATGATCAGATTCAGTCTTTGGAAGTGCACATGAATTCTATCCATTAGTTTGGGATTAAAGGCTGAAGAATACAGATCCTAAAGCATAAAGGTTGTTGGCTCGCACAGGAGCAACAGCTAATTGGGATCCCTATACTTTCTTTGTATTATTGAAACCTGTATTTTTAATGTAAGAACAATGTCATAGCGTATTTATAGTCATTTGTATACATTGTTTGTTGTATTAAGGACTGAACTATATAAAATTTGTGATCAGTTGTATTTTCTTAAATCTAAAACGTTTATTATTATAGCAGTTATGGGCCAGACCTGCTAAGGTCACCTGAGCTGGGCCAGACTTGTGAGCACGGCCCAATTGAGCCTGATAGAGTCTGAGTTTCAGGCTGTGGGGCCTGGAATGTTAGACCCATGAACTGTGTTAAACAATCTGTAACCAGTCTCTTCTCTTCTATTGTCAATTAGCATGAGGAGTATTTCATTTACAAAATTCACTGTAAATTTCTTAGTACTAAACACAAGTGGGTTTCAAATCAATTATCAAGAGATAGAATCTAAAATTCTGTCTTGAGAATTTTAATTTAGATATAGTGAATCTCGAAAGCCTTTTAGATATTGAATGCCTCAGACTTAGAAAAACAAACTAATCATGAAAGTATACATTCGCGTAACTTTGGATAAGATCAAATCCTTTTTCTCCAATTGTGTATACGTTTTACGTAACACAAATAAAGACTAAAATGAATACTCGTAGAGACAATTTTAGGAATTATCGGAATTGTGTACACGTTCGCGTGACGTAATTTCGGTCTCTTTTTGACAACAAAACAAAATATGCGCTTGCACACCCTATTTATCTTTTAAATGAGTTCAGTGTCGAGAATTGTGTACACGTCCACGTGACTTGATTTTTGATACATTTTAAACTCTACGGGTTTACGCATACGTGACCCGTCTCAAAATAACTATTTAAATACAAATGAATAATAAAAGCGGTAAAAAGATTAAAAATGCACATAGGTACAAGAGCAGTAATTAAACAATTTAGGCCAAGTTTAATCATTAAGCGACCGTGCTAGAACCACAGAATTTAGGAGTGCCTAACACCTTCTCCCTGCTTAACAGAATTCCTTACCCGGATTTCTAGTTCGCAGACAATTTAAACAGAGTCAAAAAATTTCCTCGGTTTTGGGATTTCTAATAAATAAATGGTGTCCCGGAACACCGTAAAAATCCGGGTGGCGACTCTGAAATTAAACAAATCCCAAAAATCGAATAATGTCACTTTACGTGGAAAAACTCCCTTATTACCCTCTTACCCGAGGGTAGTTGAAAAAAGGAGGTGTGACAATAATATCAACTTCTTCCGTAATTAACACTTTAAATCTTCGTCATTTCAGTTTAGAATTTAAATCTCCGAGACCGTTTGACAGTTCAAGTCACATGTGGTATATAGTATGTATGTATCATGCACAGGAAATGCCGAGGGTCGACGGCCCGGACCAACATAAACATAAATTGTGCACTGCCGAGGGTCGAACAGCTCGAACCATAGATGCATCTATTTTCCCCGCTTGCGAATCGATCATGTGACGCGATCAACATAATATTAATAAGGCTAACCTACTCGCGAATGATATATGCGACTCAGGTGCTCATATGTACACGTATTCACATAATAAATTATCAAGAAAACAGCTTCTCAAGAAAATGATAAAATTCTCTTTAGGTGAACATGAAGATAGTATATAAATCATTTCTGGGAAGTCATTTGCCACGTTTGACGAGGTTTTCAAATATTACAAATCTGGCCGGAACACAATTACGCAAGGAAGAATAAATTCTCTTTATAGATGATTAAGAAAATGAAATCTAGTCTTTTTAGGTATTCAATTAATACTTCGATCATATTAGCGGTCTAGTTTTACTGGCAAGATCACAAGTACAACAAGTAAGGCATGCTAGTGGGTCCTAGACTACCCGGACATAAGCATATTAGTAGCTACGCACGGACTCCCGTCACCTCGTGCACACGTAGCCCCGCGGTTAATAGCATTTGTTCATTTAGTTCACCTATGGGGGACAATTCCCCCTTACAAAGTTAGAAAGGAGACTTACCTCGCTCCGAAATTCCATAACCGGCTTCCAAGCCCTTCCGACGACTCCAATTGATGCACATCGCTCCAAAACTAGCCAAATAACGGGTAAACCAATGAAAATATACCCTAATACTTGTAAAAATTCAGACTATATAAATTCTCATCTCCGCTCGAAGTATTGACCAAAATTCCCTCGGGCCCACGTGCCCGGATTCCGAAATTTCTCGAAGATAAACTCTGCCCATAGACTTACTAGCTCAAATATACAATTTACTCTAATTTTCATGCTCAAATTCCTGTCTAGAATCCAAATTACCAAATTTCTAGATTTTTCTTCAAAATTCCATATTATCCACAAATTCCCATACTCAAATCTATACCTAGACCATGCATTTAACTTAAAAAGAGTTGGGATAACTTACCTTGTGATCCTTGAAGAAAATCTCTCCTTGAAGCTCTCCACAATCGCCCATACCAAATGAAAATAGGAGGAGAATTGTCAAAATTCCCGTTTTAAAACATTCTACCCAGGCCTCATTTCCGCACCTGCGATCCAACCTGGAGAGCAGGTGTGCCCAAACTCCCGCACCTGCGGCTTCCTCAGCGGTACTTCGGTTCGGTATTTAAGAATTTCGGTTCGGTATTTAAGAATTTCGGTTCGGTATTTCGGTATTCGGTTTATCAATTGTGTATACCAAATACCGTACCAAAATATTTCGGTACGGTTCGGTATTTCTTATTTTGGTTCGGTACGGTTTCGGTTCGGTTTCGGTTTAAACCAAATCTATGTTATAAAGCTTTTGTCTATTCAAATCTGTAGCTTTTTGGGTTGAAAAGATATAAAGACAACACCAAATAGATTGCAGATAACAAATATGTAAAAAAAAAAGGGCAAAAAGTACGAAACAAAATCATTATTTTGTTAATTATATATCTGTAAAATATATAATTGCTACAGAGTACAGAGAGATGCAAGTTTGAAGCAAAATAATCTTTTCTCATGTTACACGTAACACAAGCATAATCGTGTCTCGCAGACTCGCACTCTTACTCCAAAGATAGAGAAGCACAATATAATTTCCTAAAGAAATATGGTACTATGCAACCAATATTTTGGTAATCTTTCCAAATCGACCTTTCCGAGACTTCCTTTTTATTTTTAAATTCCTGTTACATAGGAGATTTGGAGATGAAAAGGAACAAGGACTTTAATGGATTCCATCTCTTTGTATCAGATTTTCGTCAGTATCATTAGACTGTAGAAACTTGAATCCGATGTTTTCTCATTTTGTCAAGTTTTAAAGATCGTGAGATTGAAAATATAAAGAGAAATGTGAAAGCCAAAGTGAGAATCATGAATTACAAATCGAAGTATGGACAATTGATAGCAATAGAATTTAAAAACAAAGAGCTTCATGCCTAGCGGATCGTTTAAAATTTTTTTTGGTATTTCGGTATCAAAAATCCAATACCGTATACCGAACCGAAATACGGAAATACTGAAATTTTTGTACCGAATTAGACCGAAATACCAAAATACCGAAAACCGAAATACCGAATTAATTTGGTTCAGTTCGGAATTCGGTTTTTCGGATTTTATGTCCACCCCTAGACTTGGGCGTATGCCCGGAAATGAATTCCAAGGTCCCAAGCTTAGAAATCAATTTTTGAAAGAAATTGTTTTGCTGAAATATTAATGAAATAAAAAAAATTAATGTTTGAAACCATTGGTATTGGGCCTGTATTTTGGTTTCGGAGCCTGGTACAGATTTGTTATAGTATTTAAATGTTAACTGTGAGATTTGGTGAAAAACAAAGGCTATTTAACGTAATTTGGATGTGAGAAATAATGAACTTTGGGTGTTCTTGAGAAAATGATGAGTTTTGAGGTTTTATTCATAGTTTTACATGTTATTTTCATGATTTGATCTCACGAGCAAGTCTGTATGATATTTTTAGACTTGCGTGCATGTTTTGTTTAGAGCCTCGGGGGCTCGGGTGAGTTTCGGATAGGCCATGGGATGTTTTACCCTTGAAATTCTCTGCTGGTTTTTTGTTGTTGGTGCTCAGGCAGTTTGTTCAATGCGTTCGCATGATCCCAGGCGCGAACGCACAGAGTAATTTACTGAGGGTTTGTTTTTGTTCAGTGCGAATGCAGTCTGGGCCCCGCGAACGCATAGTGNGGGGGGGAGTGTTCGCATAGGGTACTGGGCTCCCCTCCCCCCCCCAGCGCAAACGCGATGGCCAACTGCTCTATAGCCTATGCGAACACATAGAAGGCCTACCCAGTTTTATAAATACCCTTTTAAACACGGACAAAACCTTTTTTCTTCATAATTTTCGAACCCCACAGCCCTAAGGACGAATTTCTTAACCAAAGTTCATCCCCAAGTTGTTGGTAATCAATTCTAAACTTTAATCTTTCAATTACCCAATGTTCTTCATCACTTTTAAATCAAAAACTAAGAATTTTCATGGTAAAAATTGAGGGTTTGGGTAGAATTGAGGAATTTTGTAAAAATCTAATATTTACCTCAAATTGAGGTCGGATTTCGAATTGTATATTCGGGCTCGTGGGTGAATGGGTAAACGTAATTTGGTCTGAACCCCGAGTTTAGACCAAGCGGGCCCGGGGTTAGGTTTTAACTTTTTTTGAGAGAACTTAGGAAAAATTATAATTTTCAGTAAAGTTAGTTCCTGTAGCATTAATTAATGATATTAAGTTAATTATGGTTAGATTCGAGTATATTGGAGGTGAATTCAAGAGGAAAAGCTATAATTGATCAGTGAGTGACCTGCGAAATTGAGGTAAGTACTTGGTTTAACCTTGACTTGAGGGAATAGGAATCCCCAACTAAATTGTTATGTGAAATTGCATGTGAGTGGTGTATAGGTGATGTGACGAGTATCTATGCACCACTACAATGTCTGCTTACATGATCTCTTCCCCGTTTCCAATCTAATTGCTTCATGTTTTTAATTGTTTCATGTTCATTGTTGTCTTCTATAATTACTTAGCTTGTTATATTGTTGTAAGCCTTGTTGCAATCATGTTTGGGAAAGTATAAGTCGTTTTCCTTGGTTTCATTGTGGTACATATATAAATATAAATGACCGTGATAAGGGTGGATAGGGGAAATAAATATATACGACTGTGATAAGGGTGGACAAGGAAAATAAATATATACGACTGTGATAAGGATGGACATGGAAAATATATATGACTGTGATAAGGGTGGGCAGGGAGAATATAAATATATGACAGTGATAAGGGAGGATAATTATGCTTTACTGATTTTATTATAAAGATTTGGAAATTTATTGTTTTACCCTACTGTTTTCCCATATCCTGCACATTTGGTTATTTTTAAATTAAAGTTTGAAAATTTGGAAACTTGTGTGAAATTTTGGTGACAGCTGAGGCCTGGAATAGGCGGCTGAATTATTTTATTTATTGTTTCAGTTTATATTTTCTTATTTGTGTAGAATTGCTTTAGTGCGTTATTATATATATATATATATATATATGTATATATATATATGTCACAGGTTAAGTTATAATTGCCCCGCCTTAGCCTCGTCACTACTTCGCCGAGGTTAGGCTCGGCACTTACTCAGTACATGGGGTCGGTTATACTGATACTACACTCTGCACTCTTTTGTGCAGATCTAGGTACCGGCCAGCAGTAGAGATTTTAATGACAGCTATCTATTATCCGGAGACACGAAGTATATCTGCCGGCGTTCGCAGATCCCGAGAGTCTTCTCTTAGTTCGTAGAGACTGTTTTATAATTTTCCTAAAACTGTTATATTATTTCTTTCAGCCCATTAATTATAGTATTCTTTAGTAGTTCGTGAATTGTGACACCATACCCTTGGGTAGTCATAGAGTTATTTATATAATTAGTTCGTGTGTCAGTTTATTTATTTGTTTATTATTTTATATTTGGAGTTATTCTTTGGAAACCATTAGATTAAGTTTACTTTAAATTTATTTTATTATGTTTTAATGGATAATCAAAGGAAAATAGCTAATCAAACTCTAACATTGGCTTGCTTAGAAAGTGTGGTGTTAGGCACCATCACGATCCCTAAGGTTGGGAATTTGGGTCGTGACAATATTAAATCGTAATATTTGTGAAAACTAAATTCATATTCAAGGACTTTTATATTAACAAAATTATTTCAAACCCATAATAAAACAAACTATTTAAATATTCAACATAAAAATTCTAACTTAATATTTCACTAACAAATTTCATAACCAATGCAACGAGAAGATAAATTAATTTTATCTTTTTTAACTTGGCAATCTCTAAGAAAACTAGCAAATCATTTAAGTACTAACAAACGATAAATGATCAACAACTCACTACTTATATACTAAAATAATTCTTATAATTAATGTTAACTTTAGTAACAAATGAGTATTAAACCAAGCATAAGTTACTTGCACGTACTATCCATGGCATCAAAAATCAAGATTTAAAAGAAGCTAAGGAAAGAACTAAACTTAAAACAAAATTCTAAATAAGATAAAGATCACATTAAACGCTACCAACACAAAAATACATATTAAATTAGAAGATCGAAAAGATAAAGTGTAAAGACCCGGCCGGTCGTTCCGAGAGTTTAGCCCCGTTTCCCCTATTTCTATCTTGTTATGTGTTATTCGGATCTATCATATTGTGTTGGGTTGGTTGGCTCGGGTTCGGAGCGGTGATGGAGAGAAATGAGACACTTAGTCTTCTAAGTTGGTGAATTAGTTGGAAAAGGTCAACCAGAAGTTGACTTATAGATAAACAATCTTCGAATGTGGTTTTTGTGGCTCGGATAACTTCGTTAGGTGATTTGGGACTTAGGAATGTGTTCGGAATGTTATTCGGAGGTCTGTGGTAGAATTAGGCTTTAATTGGTGAAATAAGATTTTTGGCGATTTCCGGTCGACAGTGGAAAATTAGCTACGGGGGTCGGAATGGAATTCCAAAAGTTGGAACAGGTTCGTAGTGTCATTTGGGATGTGTGTGCAAAATTTCAGGTCATTCGGACGTGGGTTGGTTAGTTTCGTCATAGTTGGCAAATTTCGGAAGTTCAGAAATCTTTAGGCTTGAATTTCGAGTAAATTCGGTGTTTTGGTATTGTTTTGGGTGTTCCGAGGGTTCGACTAAGTCTGTGAGATGATATGTGGTGTGTTGGTGCAATTGGTGAGGCCCCGAGGGGCTCGGGATTGATTTCGGATTGTTAACGGAGGTTTGGACTTGGTAAATGCAGCAAAGCTACTGCTGCTGCCAGTTTGCTGGTGTGTTCGCACCTACAGATTGGGGACCGCAGGTGCGATAATCGCAGGAGTGGGAGGCGACTGCAGATGCAGAGAAGGTTGCAAAACTTGAGTGGTTGACCGCACCTGCGGGCCCGCAGGTACGAGGCATGGGGCGCAGGTGCGGGAGCTGGGGAATAAGTGGGAACTCGCAGATGCGCACCTGGGACCGCAGGTGTGAGTCTGAAGGTGCGAGCATAGTGACCACAGGTGTGGAACCCCTGGGCAGAGTATATAAATTCCAGCCTTTGCGAATTTTCTTATTTCCACCATTTTTTAAGGCGGGTTTGAAGTTTTTTAAGGGTTTTGAAGAGGGATTCAAGGGGAACGCATTGAGGTAATATTTTTGAACCTAACACTCAATTATATGGTGATTTTCAGATAAATAATTATGAAATTTGTGGGATTTAATAGTAAAATTAAGGGGTTAGGGCTTGAAAATTTGAGACTTTGATTTAAGGATTTGAGGGGTCATTTGTCGTCGGATTTTGATATATTTGGTATGTATGGACTCGCGAGAGTTTAAGGGTTCTAGTTTTGTGATTTTTATTGGATTTCGAGACGTGGGCTCGGGGTCGGGTTTGGCCAAATTCAGGATTTGTGATGCAACTTGATAATTTTGATGTGGGCTTCGTTCCTTTGGTATATATTAATGATATAATACTGATTTTGTTTAGACTCAGAGTGGTTTGTAGCCGAGTCGAGCGGCAAGGGCATTGCGGAGTAGAGTTTGGCTTGATTGAGGTAAGTAATGCTTCCAATCTTGATTATGTGGGTTCGAAACCCCGAGCTACGTGTTACGTGATTAGAATTGGGTGACGCACATGACAAGTGACGGGCGTGCACCGCATGACTTGTGACCTGGTTCATTCCATGGCACCGTTTATTGGTTCTCTCTTTGATATTTATGCTTCTGTCAATGTGACTGATATGAACATTCTAAAATCATGCTAAATATTATGTTAAGGCTTCACACCGATACTGTTGAGACCCGAGCGGTCGTCTTAATGCGAAAATGTTAGAGATCATGCTAGATATTATGTTAAGGCTTCATGCCAATGTTGTTGAGACTTGAGTGGTCGTTCATTGCTGTCATCTCATATGTTTTATTGATATTATATACTCAGTCATGTCATTGCATATCATATCATGTCTTAGTCTCGGTAAGTGTTGTTTTGCACATTATATCATTGATTTGGGCTAGTTTATGCATTGTGAGCCCATGTGAGCGAGACCGGAGAGTGATGACTGAGTGAGGCCGAAATCCTGATATTGAATGAGAGATATGGGATCGGGCTGCACACCGCAGCATGTTATATTGATTATTCCCGGATCTGGCTTACGTTAGCGCTTGAGCTGTAGGAGCCCCTCCGGAGTCTATAAAATACCCCCAGTGAGCGCAGTGATATTGAGGGATGGATCTTCCCTGGACATGGACCTTATCCGAAGTGTTTATGCTTGGAGATAGATCTTCTCCATGAGTTTGGATTGACCTTTTTCCATCGGTACTGAGCAACTGAGGTGGACGTGCATACGTGTTCTAGGATGGATCTTCCCTGGGCCATTGAGCCATATACAGTACCGAGTGGTTGTGAGGTATATCATCATCTGGAGATGGATCTTCTCCTTAGGGATGGATCGACCTTCCTCAGTACTGAGTGACTTATGTCTGATATGTATATATTCTGGGAGGAATCATTCCTGGGCCATGCGAGCCATATATAGTACTGAGTGTACGAGTATTTGAGAGTGGGAGTACATTGTGCCTTTCATACTGTTGATGAATTGGCATGTAGGATACGTCGAGGTATATATGTTAAACTGTTTGGAACTGTGTTTATCTTATCACTTAAGCCGTCTAGTTAACTGAAAGCATGCTTAAATTTCTGTACATTTATTATGTCATAAATATGGAGGTTTAGTCCGTCACTACCTCTCAGTCCACAGGTTGGGCTTGTTATTTACTGAGTTGGTGTGCTCACGTTACCCCCTGCACCTTGTGTGCAGATTTAGGTGCCAGGGCTGAGTGAGAGCTGGTTTACTCTATTGGAGCACTTCGGAGATTGCAAGGTAGTTGCACGGCGTCCACAACCTTGCCTTTCTCCTTCCTATTAGTCTTTTTCGTTTATTCTCAGATTTATTTGTATTAAGGGAAAAGTACCATATTTTGTATTTCCTTTTAGTTTCTCATGACTGATGACTCCGGATTTTGGGGCTGTATTTAATATTTTACCTAACTTTATTTATTTTGAAATGCTAAAATGGAAGATTTATGAAATATTGGTTAATATTGAATCAAACGAAAGGTTTCTTATGTTATGAATAGTGAATTGGATAGCCTAGTATCACGATAGGCGCCATCACGGCCGGGTTGGTTTTCGGGTCGTGAAAAGTTGGTATCAGCGCTCTAGGTTACATAGGACTCACTAGTCATGAGCTGGTTTAGTAGAGTCTTGCGGATCGGTAGGGAGACGTCTATACTTATCTTCGAGAGGCTGTAGAACCCTTAGGAAAATCTCACCTTCTTGAATTCTTGTCGTGCGAATCTGTCGATTCTGGTAACTAATTTTCGGTTATTTTATTCTCTCACAGATGGTGAGGACACGTACTACCGGTCAAGATGGTCAGCCACCAGTTGGTCCTGTGAGAGGCCGAGGCTGCGATCGAGGCCATAGTAGAGGGAGGGGTGTAGCCCGCACAGCGGCCGAGGCAGTACCTATGGACCCTTCGGTTATTCCAGATCAGGTCTCAGTCGCAGATGTTCCAGTGGGGCCGGCTCAGGCACCAGTTGTGCCTATTGTTATTCCGGGTCTTCAGGAGACCTTGGCTCAGATTTTGACCGCATCTACTAGTCTTGCTCAGAAGGTCATTTTTTCTACGTCAGCAGCTACTTCACAGGCCGGGGGAGGCACTTAGACCCCCGCCGCCGGTACAATCGAGCAGGTTGTTCAAGGACTTCAGACACCGGGGGAAGCCCCAGCCCAGCCGGTAGCACCTGTTCAGGATTCTGTGATTCCCGTCATGCCAGATGATGAGCAACGCAGGTTGGAGAGATTTGGTAGGCTTCAGCCTCTGACTTTCAATGGTACTGAGGGCGAGGATGCCCAGGGTTTCTTGGACAAGTTTTAGAGGATGCTTCGTACAGCTGGAATATTGGAGACTAGTGGGGTCTCGTTCACTACCTTCTAGTTCTCAGGAGCTGCATTTACTTGGTGGGAGGCTTATGAGAGGCGTAGGCCCGTTGGTGCAGCGTCCCTTACTTGGCAGCAGTTTTCCACTCTCTTCTTAGAGAAGTATGTTCCATAGTCCCGTAGAAAGGATTTGCGCAGGCAGTTTGAGCAGCTGCGTCAGGGTGATATGACGGTGTCGCAGTACGAGATGAGGTTTTCTGAGCTTTCTCGTCATGCTATTTTTTTGGTCCCTACAGATAGAGACAGGATCAGGAGGTTCGTGGATGGCCTCACATATCAGCTTCGTATTCTTAGGACCAGAGAGAGGGTGTCGGGTGCTACTTTTGAGGAGGTTGTTGATATCGCTCGAGAAATTGAGTCAGTTCGTCGCCAGGAGCGAGATGAGAGGGAGAGCAAGAGGCATCGAGGATCTAGTAGTTTTGGTGGTGTTCTTTCAGGGGGACAGTTTCAACACGACAGAGGTCGTCCATTTAGGCAGGCTCAGTGGGGTTGCTAAGGTTGTCGTGGTGGATCAGCTGGTCGTGATCCTCACAGTTCGCATCAGGGGCACCCATCATTCAGTGCTCTACCAGCTCAGAGTTCATCTTGTGCACCATCGGTTTAGGGTTCATCTATGCCTGGTTCTTCTAGTGGTTATCCCGTTCTAGGGGTTTCCTTCAGTCCCTAGTGCCATTCCCCGAGAGGGGTTGTTTCGAGTGTGGAGATGTGGGTCATATCAAGAGGTTTTGTCCTCGTCTTATGGAAGGTACTTATCATCAGAGGAGTCAGCCCGCGACTTCAGTCCCAGCTGTTGCACCACCCGCGCAGGCAGCTAGGGGTGAGGGTCAGGCAGCTAGGGGTCTCCCTAGAGGGGGAGGACGATCTGGTGGTGATCAGGCCCAATTTTATGCACTTTCAGCCAGACTAGATGCCATGACTTCTGATGCCGTGATCCCAGGTATTGTTTCAGTCTGTCACGAGATGCTTTATTTTTTATTTGATTCCGGTTCTTCATATTCACATGTTCATCATATTTTTCCCATTCTCTGGATATGCCCATGAGTCTTTAGTTACATTTGTTCATGTGTTCGCCCTTGTGGGCGATGCTGTTGTTATGTACCGTGTGTGTCGGTTATATGTGGTGCCTATTGGGGGTTTGGAGACCCGGTTGGATGTTTCATTGCTCAGTATGGTTGGCTTCGATGTGGTTTGAAAAAGGGAATTCTGAATTCTTAGGTAGCACGGACGATCTATGATGATCAGATAGATGATGTTACTTTTAGGTATGAATTGATGAAGGTGTAAGTTTCAGAAGATGCTATGTGTCTTGATTTATGGGTACCTCATTGGTGGGGTGACGCTATCCTTGTTGTTCGGCTGCGAGTATTCAAATTCGGCCTTGTAACACCTACAGATTGTAGGGATATTTCCTCGTGGTGTGATCGTGTATTAGAGGAGTATTAGACATTCAGGCGACGAAATTGAGATCGGATATGGTGATTGGTGTGCTCTAAGGGTTTTGATTCAGGGAATGAGTAGATGATTTCATAGTTGAGGGCTATAGAGATGTAGCCAAGGTTAGCTAGGGGTTAGTGTGTGATGTGATTCAGTCATTATGGACCTACGGAGGGTCATTGTTCTATTGTGTACGACCGGATTGATTTGGGGTTCCTTAGTAGGCCCTGTGGGGATAGATGTTTTTCACCAAGTCAGATTGATTGGATCCATAGTGCTATTGTGAGGGGTGTCAGTTAGTGGCTATGGGGTCACCCCCGGGTATGTGCATGGTAAGGTTATTCAGCGGTTTGATGGCTTTTGGAACAACTATTGGCACGTTCGAGATCGAACGTTTGTTTAAGAAGGGGAGAATGTAATGACCTGGTCGGTCGTTCCGAGAGTTTAGCCCCGTTTCCCCTATTTCTGTCTTGTTATGTGTTATTCAGTTATATCATGTTGTGTTGGGTTGGTTAGCTTGGGTTCGGAGTGGTGATGGAGATAAATGAGACACTTAGTCTCCTAAGTTGGTAAAATAGTTGGAAAAGGTCAACCGAAAGTTGAATTATAGTAAACAATCTCGGAATGCGGTTTTTCTGGCTCGGATAGCTTCGTTAGGTGATTTGGGACTTAGGAATGTGTTCGGAATGTTATTCAGAGGTCCGTGGTAGAATTAGGCTTGAATTAGCGAAATAGGATTTTTGGCGATTTTCGGTCGGCAATGGAAAATTAGCTATGGGGTCGGAATGGAATTTCAGAAGTTGGAACAGGATCATAGTGTCATTTGGGATGTGTGTGCAAAATTTCAGGTCATTCGGATGTAGGTTGGTTAGTTTCGGCATCGTTGGCGAATTTCGGAAGTTTAGAAATCCTTAGGCTTGAATTTCGAGTAAATTTTGTATTTTGGTGTTTTTTTGGGTGTTTTGAGGGTTTGACTAAGCCCGTGGGATGATATGTGGTGTGTTGGTACAATTAGTGAAGCCACATAGGATTCGGGAGTGATTTTGGATGGTTAACGGAGGTTTGGAGTTGGTAAATGCAGCAAAGTTGTTGCTGGTGCCAGTTTGCTGGTGTGTCCGCACCTACGGATTGGGGACCGCATGTGCGATAGTCGCAGGAGAGGGAGGCGACCGTAGAAGCGGAGTGGTTGACCGCACCTGCAGGCCCGCAGGTGCGAGGCATGAGGCGCAGGTGCGGAAGCTGGAGAATAAATGGGAACTCACAGATGCGCACCTGGGACCGCAGGTGCGAGTCCGCAGGTGCGAGCATAGTGACCGCAGGTGAGGAACCCCTAGGCAGAGTATATAAATTCCAGCCTACTCGAATTTTCTTATTTCTACCATTTTTGAAGGCGGGGTTTGGAGCTTTTTAAGGGGTTTTGAAGATGGATTCAAGGGGAACGCATTGAGGTAATGTTTTTGAACCTAACAGTCGATTCTATGGTGATTTTCAGTTAAATAATTATGAAATTTGTGGGATTTAATAGTAAAATTAAGGGGTTAGGGCTTGGAAATTTGAAACTTTGATTTAAGGATTTGAGGGGTCCTTTCTCCTTTGTCGTCAGATTATGATATATTTGGTATGTATGGACTCGCGAGAGTGTAAGGATTCTAGTTTTGTAATTTTTATCAGATTCCGAGACGTGGGCCCGGGTGTCGGGTTTGGCCAAATTCGGGATTTGTGATGCAATTTGATAATTTTGATGTGGGCTTCGTTCCTTTGATATATATTAATGATATAATATTGATTTTGGTTAGATTCGAAGCGATTTGTGGCTGAGTCGAGCGGCAAGGGCATTGCGGAGTAGAGTTTGGCTTGATTGAGGTAAGTAACGCTTCCAATCTTGGTTCTGAGGGTTCGAAGCCCCGATCTACGTGTTATGTGATTAGAATTGGGTGATGCACATTCCAAGTGAAGGGCGTGCGGGCGTGCACCGTGTGACTGGTGACCTGGTTCATTCCATGGCACCATTTATTGGTTCTCTCTTGTTGATATTTATGCTTCTGTCAATGTGATTGATGTGAACATTCTAGAAATCATGCTAAATATTATGTTAAGGCTTCACGCCGATACTGTTGAGACCCGAGTGGTCGTCTTAATGCAAACATGTTAGAGATCATGCTAGATATTATGTTAAGGCTTCACGCTGATGTTGTTGAAACCCGGGTGGTCGTTCATTTCTGTCATCTCATGTGTTTCATTGATATTATATACTCAGTCTTGTCATTGCATATCATATCATGTCTCAGTCTCGGTAATTGTTGTTTTGCACATTATATCATTGATTTGGGCTAGTTCATGCATTGTGAGCCCATATAAGCGAGACTGGAGAGTGATGACTGAGTGAAGCCGAGAGCCTGATATTGAGTGACAGATATGGGATCGGGTTGCACGCCGCAGCATGTTATATTGATTATTCCTGGATCTGGCTTATGTTAGCGCTTGGGCTGTAGGAGCCAATCCGGAGTCTGTAACACACCCCCAGTGAGCGCAGTGATATTGAGAGATGGATCTTGTACGAAGTGCTTATGCTTGGAGATGGATCTTCTCCATGAGGCTGGATTGGACTTTTTCCATCGGTACTGAGCGACTGAGGTCAGTGACGTGTATACGTATTCTGGGATGGAACTTCCCTGGGCCGTTGAGCCATATACAGTACTAAGTGGTTGTGAGGTGTATCATCATCTGGAAATGGATCTTCTCCTTAGGGCTAGATCGACCTTCCTCAGTACTGAGTGACTTCTATCTGATGTGTATATATTCTGGGAGGGATCTTACCTAAGCCATGCGAGCCATATATAGTACGGAGTTTACGAGTATTTGAGAGTGGGAGTACATTGTGCATTTCATACTGTTGATGCATTGGCATGTAGGATACGTCGAGGTATATATGTTAAACTGCTCGGAATTGTGTTTATCTTATCACTAGAGTTGTTTAGTTAACTGAAAGCACGCCTAAAAATCTGTACATTTATTCTGTCATAAATATGGAGGTTTAGTTCGTCACTACCTCTGAGTCCACAGGTTGGGCTTGTTACTTACTGAGTTGGTGTGCTCATATTAACCCTTGTGCCTTGTGTGCAGATTCAGGTGCCAGGGCTGAGTGAGAGCTGGTTTACTCTGTTGGAGCACTTCGGAGGTTGCACGGCGTCCGCAACCTTGCCTTTCTCCTTCCTATTAGTCTTTTTCGTTTATTCTCAGACTTATTTGTATTAAGGGAACAGTACCAGATTTTGTATTTTCTTTTAGTTGCCCATGACTGATGTCTCCGGGTTTTGGGGATGTATTTAATGTTTTACCTAACTTTATTTGTTTTGAAAGGCTAAAATGGAAGATTTATGAAATACTGGTTAATATTGAATCAAACGAAAGGTTTCTTATAGTGAATTGGCTAGCCTAGTATCACGATAGGCGTCATCACGACCGGGTTGGTTTTCGGGTCGTGACATAAATATAGTGGATATGAACCTTTGTAAAAGCTTTCAATAATATAAAGAAGATCCATCAATTACTAGAAATTGATGAAAAACAGCAACCGTAGCGCGAACCCAAAACTCGAAACTAAACCTCTATTCAAACTCCATCATCTCTGTGAGCCATCTTTTTTTGAAAGATATAGAACTTTTCTTTTTAAAGAACTTTTTTTTCTCTCCATTTTTGTGCCTTTGTCAATTTTTTCTTTTTCCCTAAGTTCTTCCTTTGTGTTTTTTTCGTCAGTTTCCTTTTCCTTTGTTCTGCCTTCTGTTTCTTTTTTTATCTTTTTCTTCCTTTTTTCCTTCTTACCCAGGCAACCAAATGTAAAAATCCTTAACATGTAATGACAATGTTATTACAGAACAAACTAATCAAAGGATCCATCAGAAATGCTCAAGTTCCCAACTAGATACTCATTCGTCTCTTTATCTTATTACTGCAGGGAAAAACATAGATCTTGTCACTTTATCTTCATTTCAGAAGGAAACTATTTTAGTACATCGACATCTGCTATAGGTGATGCATGCCTAAATTTTAATATCTCAGCAAGTAGTTTTAAACTTGTCTCGGAAGGTACTTCATCATAACGTCCATGTGAATAAATTAGCATATTGATGTTTTATGCGTCAATACCACACAAGAAGGGGGTGATTTGTGTGGTGTCCAATTTTCGAGTGATGTCGTTATAGAAGAACCTGGTTCTTCTTGGTGTTCCAACTTCTACAGTTTGCGGAAAAGTAATTGTAAAATCTAAAGAACACAACAATTTTTACGTGGAAAAACACCTGGCTCAAGGTAAAAAAACCACGGCCTACTTTCCAGTAAGATTTTCCCAAACTCTTCACTATGTCAACGAGCTAAACAGCATTTACAAAATAAACTCTTTTGTAAACCTAAGGACTAACTCTAATCCCTTTGTGGCAAACTAGCCTCTAGCTATTTGCGACAAACTTCAAGTTACCTCTAACTTGAATAGTGTGTACCTATTACAATTGATTCTTGATAATGCTGAAAGATACAATATGTAATCACCTACTACAAAAAAACTAGACTCAAAAGACAACAGTTGGAACTGGTTCTTCTAGCTAGTTCAAGTAGCTTTTGTGTCGCACAAGGATTCTGCTTGCCAAATTGCTTTGGTAATTTTGCTTTCAGTTCTTGTTTCACTTCTGAGTTTGTGCGTTATTTTTTCAGCAGGAATGCTTCAACATTTTATAGAATTAGTAGTTAAGACATTGTCGTTCAGTTCTAATACAACTCTTCCTTGGTGGAAGAGTTTGAGTTTATCTCAACTTCCTTGATCTCGATTCTGTCCTACCTGAAATCAAACTTCATCTTCTTATCAATTTGCAACATTTTCGCTTAGGAGATAACCTCTTAATTCTAGATAACCTCTTAGTTCCACAGATAATGTTTATTTCATGTGCATGGACGTTTCTCATGCCAATGGGTCTCTTTGACTATGTTTGCCTTGATGGACCTGATTCTACTGAGTTGGCATTTTTCAATCTTCTAAACCATGCAGTGCCTTGATTCAACAAATTCTCCATTTTTGATGATGACAAACTCTGTGCTTAACCCTGTACATACTTCAATCCAACATAGACACTTTTTATAGATTTAAGCATTCATCATAGAGAGACCAGGTTCATTAGGTTATAAATATCACTAAAACCATTTGAAATTTTGAAAGCACATATCTTCCCTCTTTTGGCATCATCAAAAAAATTGCAAAATTATAAACTTACAAGAAGTATTAACAATTACTCATGGCCATTGAGGCAACTACAAATGCAAATCATGAATTAATCATCAAAGGAAACCAATCAAATGTAAGATATTTAAGAAACTGAGATAAAATCAATAACCAAACAGCAAAATTCATTGATTAGACAGTAGATCATGCACCATATACAAAAATAATTAAGAACATTCGCAACCATGAGCAAAACAGAAAACAAAAAACAGAACAATCCCAAACTGGGTCATAGAAGGGGTTTTTGGAGGCACTGGACTCCTAAGACTAGGAAGGGGCAGAGGAGGTTATGGTCTTGGCTTGAAGAAGGGAGAGCATTTGATGAAGAACACCCTCATTCTTCTCCTTTTCTTTGGCTAATTCAGCTTTGAGAGCATTCCGCCCAGCTTCAACCTCAATAAGGCGAGATTTCAAACGAAGGATCTCCGCATCCTTGATCTCACCGTCCTGCACAAGCGTCCTGACCTTGTTATTTATAGGCAGTTTCCTAGATGAACCAGGTACATCCTCAGGAATATTAACAGTGTAGTCACAGGTCAGCAACGTATTCTTCCCAAAGTAGTCCTTAGCAGTAGCCATTTCAACATTCTTCACTGGAACCTTGAAATGAGCAAGCACAGCAGTCAGGATAAACCCATAAGGTATAGCATGTGCCTTAGTTCCATTCACAACCTTGTCCAAGAGCTGGATGACGAAGGCAGAACAATTAATCTGTTTACCTCTGTACAAACACTCCATGAGCATGAGATCCATGTAGCTGGCAATCTGCCTTCGCTCTTGCCTAGGCAGCAAAACTTTTATCACAAACTCGAAGAATAGTTTGTGCTGAGGCCTCATCTCACTCTTAAACACTGCTCTAGGCTCCAATTCTTGCTCATTCTCACAGAAGGACCTTGTGATTTGAAGAGCTGAGGGCAAATCATCCAGATTAGGCCACCTTTGTCTTGTGTAATCATCATAACCCTCGGAAAGGATATGCAGTATCTTCCCCAACTCCTTTGCATCAAATGAAATCTCAACCCCTTGAACCTTTGAGGATACTCTGCCATCTTTGACAACTGCGTTGGCCATAAATTCAACCAACTAATTCCTAGCCATTCTTTCCTCAAGGTGAAGAACCATGTCCTTCCACCCTTGCACATCCAAGGTATCTAACAGAAAAATCATCTCTGACTCCTCAAGGTCTCTAAACAGTTTCCCTTTCAAGACAGTACGCTTACAAAACATTGTGAGTTTGTCAGTCTCCTCACTAGACACTTCCTCTTCTTCTCCACTCCATTTCTCATCATCAACAATCTTTACTTTCTTTGATGCAGACCTGGTCCTCTTTGCAACTGTTGAGGGTGTGGAAGACACAGATGCTGACTCCTTGGGAGAAGCCTTAGCTTTCTTGGGTTTTGGTGTCTCAACCTCAACTGGTGCTGGTTGCTCCTTCTGATGGACCAGGTCCATCTCATCATCATCAACATGAACTGCCTCAATAGGCTCTCCAACTTTTGCCTTTCCCCTGGCAGACTTCTTGTTCTTGCTCTTTCTCAGATCTTTTTCCAATTCTTCTTCTCCTTGCCTAACTGTGCTTCTAGTAACACGATTCTTTGGGGAAGGAGCATCAGTAGATGATGAAGACTTCCTCTTCTTGGTTGATACTGGTGTATTAGCTTTCTTGGGTTTTGGATATCTCTTCCTTTTTGGTTTGTAGGAATCACCCAACTTTTTCATCAGCTCAGCCAACGTTTCCTCAATAGATGAACCAGGTTCATCTACTGCTTATTGTAGACTTTCTAGACCTGCTGCTGCTTCCCCAGAATTGCTTCCCCCTGAAACTTTGATTCCTTCCTCACCAATCACAAGAGCGGGGCCACCAATAGCCAGAGTATCACCTTCCTTCCCAGATCCCCTTTCTGAATTGCCTTCTCCCTTTCTCTCAATGTTTATGTTTTTCCCAATTTTTCTTCGCCTATCTGGTACCTCTACATCCACTATCGGCCCAATCCAGATAAACCTGCTTTCAGTTGCAGACCCAACTTCAAGATTTCCCTTGTCAGTGTCAGATGAGCTGGTGCTTCATCCTCATTTGCAGATTTGAAAGAATCGCTTGAATATTTAGAGTCTTGGACCTTACTGGAAGTATGTCATTCAATTTTCTGGCATGAGAACCAGAGGCAACTGTTTTCCGGGCCAACATCTTTACTCTACGTTTTCTGGGGGCTGGAGTGGGGCTAGATGTAACGGCTGGGACTGATTTTGGTGAAGGAGTGGGTTCAGGGATAGATTCAGGAACTAGAGTATTTTGGGGGGTTGAAGACCTGGTTGGAGAATGTGAGTTGTGTATCGATGGAGAATTTGAACCAGTATCGTCAAGACCGACCTCGTAATCCGAGGTAGTTGATGAAGATGAAGTAGGAAGTGGTGTATAAGTCATTGTTATGAACATTTAGGGAAAGAAGAATGTTGATTGCTTTGGTATGAGAGGAATGATGAACTTGGTTCGCTGGTTATGCTTTTGAAGAGGGGAGGTAATGATGGCCTTTTAAAGATGTGGTTATTAATTATGCAACGGGCATAGTTCTTGGTCAAGTGGGAGTCTAATCGCTGCAGGATTGACAGTGATTAGACGGCTATAACTCCCTAAATCTAGGCTAATTAAAGTTCGATGGGACTCTTTGAAACTGGTTCATTTTGGGATAAGTACTGAGAATTTGAACTTAACCAAATAGATAGAGTTCTGCTCATGTGTGACTATAATTATTTCAATAAGTGTATGGTGATGAGCACGTACCTTGTCAGTCAGATGAACCAGCAGCAATGAACCAGGTTCATCGTGCTATAGTCTTTAATTTTCCTTAATTTACAAAGATAGAAAAATATCATTAGTAGCCAGGGAATCATATTAATACATGCCAAAAGAGTATGATAGTAAAGTCATGATACTGAGCAATGATTAGTCCAGTTAGTTACCTATTTTAGTGTTTCTAGCCAAAAAAATATTTTATTTTTCAATTAGGTGATCTTAATCATCCCTAATTCTAGCATGTTTCTCTCAAAATGCTCCCTACTTAGTGCCTTAGTGAAGATATCATCAATTTGTTTGTCAGTAGCACAGAATTCAATTGAGATCATTCCTTTTTCATAGTTATCTCTTAGGAAATGGTCTCTGACATCTATGTTCTTAGTTCTCTTATGATGAACCGGGTTCTTCGTCATGCTAATTGCACTAGTATTGTCACAGAAAATAGGAATGCATCCAAACTTTATACCAAAATTCGTGAGTTGTTGCTTGATCCATAGCAACTGAGAACAACATGAGGTTGCAGCCACATATTCAACCTCAGCAGTAGACATGGCTACTGAGTTTTGTTTCTTGGTGGCCCAAGACACAAGGCAAGAGCCCAAAAAGTGAGCCATGCCTGAGGTACTTTTCCTATCAACTAGGAAACCTGCATAATCTACATCAGCATATCCTACAAGGTAAAAATTACCACCTTTAGGATGCCAAAGACATAAATCAGTAGTGCCCTTCAGATATCTCAGAATTCTCTTCACTGCAGTTAGATGAGACTCATTTGGATTTGCCTGAAACCTAGCACACAGTCCTATACTGAACACAATATCAGGTCTGCTGGCAGTGAGATATAATAAAGACCCAATCATCTCACTGTATAGTTTTTGATCAACAGATTAACCAGGTTCATCCACATCTTATTTTGTAGCTGTGGCTATGGGGGTGTCAATTTCTTTTGAATTTTCCATTTTAAATCTTTTGAGTAATTCTTTCACATATTTCTGTTGATGGATCATTGTTCCATTTGAGTTTTGCTTGATTTGCAAGCCTAAAAAGAAGTTTATCTCACCCATCATACTCATCTCAAACTCACTCCCCATAAGTTTAGCAAATTCCTTACTCAATTTGTCAGAGGTTGCCCCAAATATGATATCATCCACATATATTTGCACAACTAGGAGATCCTTACATTTTTCCTTTAAGAACAAGGTACTGTCAATTTTACCTCGTTTGTATCCATGTTCTAGCGGGAATTTCGATAGCCGATCATACCATGCTCTTGGTGCTTGTTTGAGTCCATACAAAGCCTAGTCAAGTTTGCATACATGGTCAGGTGTCTCCTTGATTTCAAAACTTGGAGGTTGTTTGACAAATACTTCTTCCTTTAGATATCCATTAAGGAAAGCACTCTTTACATCCATCTGATGGAGAGTGAATTCCATGTATGCAGAAAATGCTATAAGAAGTCTCATTGCCTCCAGTCTTGCCACAGGTTCAAAGGTCTCATCATAGTCAATTCCCTCTTCTTGACTATATCCTTGGACAACCATTCTGGCCTTGTTTCATGTAATTGTTCCATCCTCATCGAGTTTGTTCTTGAAGACCCACTTTGTGCCAATCACTGATCTGTCTAGTGGTCTGGTACTAAGTGCCATACTTGACTTCTTTCAAATTGATTCAGCTCTTCTTGCATGGCATTTACCCAGTCAGCATCCTGTAAAGCTTCAGTAATGTTCTTTGGTTCGATTAATGAGAGAAAGGCATCAAACGCATACAGATTTTTCAAGGATGATCTTGTTTTGATTTCGGATGCCAAATCTGTTATGATGTTCTCGAGAGGATGAGAGTTTTGATATCTGTGTGGTTTGAGCACCAATTGTTGTGGAGCAGGATCAGGGCCTAGGTTCAGAGTGATTTGTTGTAGAGTTCCCCCTGTCATGTTGCTTGGGGTAGTTGGACCTGGTCCATCATCTGGTCCATCTTCCATGATTGCTTCATTTTGTTCACTACTTCTGACCAGTCCAAGCTCTTCATATTCTGGTTCCTGTCTCTCAGAAAGAGTGTTAGTTTCATCAAAAACAACATGCACACTCTCATCTACACATATAGTTCTTTTGTTATATATTTTATAAACTTTGCTATGTGATGAATATCCAAATAATACTCCCTCATCACTTCTGGGATCAAATTAACCTAGGGAATCCTTGCCATTGTTGTGCACAAAGCACTTGCATCCAAAAGCCCTAATGTGGTATATGTTGGGCTTTCTCCCTTTAAGTAATTCATAAGGAGTTTTCTCTACCAGTGGTCTGGTCATGCATCTATTTATTATGTAGCATGCAGTGTTTATTGCTTCTGCCCAGAAGCTATGGGGTAGTTTGCTAGAAAGAAGCATGGTTCTAGCCATATCTTCAAGAGTTCTGTTCTTTCTTTCAACAACCCCATTTTGTTGTGGGGTTCTAGGGGCAGAAAAGTTGTGATTTATACCATGTTCATCACAGAATTCAGCAAACTTTGCATTCTCAAATTCAGTACCATGATCAGATCTTATTGATGCTAGTTGATTTCCTAACTGTTTTTGAGTTTTTCTAACAAATGAAGTGAACATATCAAATGCTTCATCTTTAGATGTCAGAAATAAGGTCCAAGTGAACCTTGAGTAGTCATCAACTAGCACCATTACATATTTCTTACCACCTCTGCTCAGAGTTCTCATAGGACCACATAAGTCCATATGAACCAGTTCCAACATCCTGGAGGTACTGATCATTTTCTTTCTTTTGAAAGAGAATCTTACATGCTTCCCCCTTGCACATGCCTCACAAACTTTGTCTTCCTTGAACTTAATGTTAGGAAGCCCTACCACTAAGTCCTTGGAGACTAATTTGTTGAGCTGATTTAGACTTGCGTGACCAAGTTTTTTGTACCAAAGGAGGGGATCACTGTCCAACACACTTAAGTAAGTCAGTTCATTTTCTGATAGTGTGGACAAGTCTATGACATAGATGTTATTCATTCTTTTTCCCTGCAAAAAAATCTTTTCAGTAAGAAGGTTAATCACAAAACATTTTGTGGAAGTGAAAGCAACTAGGTTACCTCTATCACACAATTGTGACACACTGATTAGGCTATATTTCAAGCCATCTATCAAGTACACATGTTCAATGGAACGTGTGTCATCCTTACCTACCTTACCAACCCCGATAATTTCACCTTTCTTTCCATTTCCAAAGGAGACATTTCCTCCTTTGAGGTTTTCAAGTGAAAGGAACTGTTCCTTGTTCCCTGTCATATGTTTTGAGCAGCCACTATCCAAGTACCAAATTTGGTTGCTTCCTCTCACTTGAACCTACAAAAAGAAATCAGGGGTTAGTCTTAAGAACCCAAACTAGTTTGGGTCCTTTTCTATGAGAGAAAGGGTGAATTAAGCTTTTTCTATCCCAATTTGGTAACCAATTTTTTCTTTTAACAAAACTCTCATTTCTTCGACTGGCCTGCTCTTTTGCAGTACACTCAATTTTGTAGTGACCAGTCTTACCACAGTGGGTGCAAATTTTGTTCTCAGGAAGAGTGAGATACTTGCTTTTGGGATCCCACTTGGGAAATTTACTCCCAAAGCCAATTCTTCTCCGGTTGCTATTATGATTTTCTTGAAGCCATGTCAAGGCATCAGAGGATTTATTCCATTTAAAAGTTTGATCTAATTCATTTTTGACTTTACCAAGTTCTTCTTTAAGAGTCCTTATATGTTCATCCTTAGTATATATCTTATCTTTAGTTTTCCCACATTTTCTTCTAACATGATATAAGAATGATCAAGAACCTTTTTACTAGTTCCTATCTTTAATGTTAAATTTTCAGATTTTAGCTCTAGAATCTTAGTTTCGAGTGGATGAACCTGGTTCATCAAGACAGTGTTTTTCTTTTCAGATTCACTTACTTTGATTTCCAAGTTCGTGCATTTTGCTTTTAGCATTGCACACTCTTTAGAGAGTTGATCTTCCTCTTTGGTTGTTTCTTCGGAATCATCCATGGAATTAAGTAGAAACTTAGAGAGTTTTTCTTTAGATAGGAACTTTATTTTGTTTTTGAGATGGGATATACTTACCTCTGGTTCTTCATATAATTCCTCATCAGATTTGCCAATTGCCATGAGCACCTGTTCTTTATTCTCACCATCTTCTGATTCTTCATTTGAGCTTTCCCCCCCAAGCAGCAACCATAGCTTTTGTTGTGGTTTTCTTGGGTTGGACCAGTTCCTTCTTCCTGTTCCTTCTTTCAAACCTCTCCTTTTTCCATTCCACTTCCCACTGAGGACAGTGCTTGATATGGTGATCAGTCTTTCCACACTTGTAGCATCCCTCGTTGGTTGGCCTTTCTGGAGCTTTTGCTTTGTTGTAGTTTCCACCTCTAGAGATGCCCTTCTTCCTTATGAGAAAGTTTCTGAATTCTTTGGTAATCATGGCCATATCATCTTCCTCCAGACCTGCTCCCTCAGTAATTCTCAGTGCTAGACTCATTTTCTTCTTTGGAGCATCCATTTTCATTGTCTGCCTTCTAAGTTCATAGGCAATGAGGTTTCCAATTAGCTCGTCCAATATGAGGGTTGCCATATTTTTGGATTCCTGGATAGCAGTGATTTTACTTTCCCAGGAAATTAGTAAGACCCTTGTCAGGATCTTCTCTACACTGTCTTCTTCAAGAATGACTCTACCAAGAGACTTAAGTTCATTGGTCAGAGTTGTGAACCTTGTGTACATTTATTGAATTGTCTCTCCTTCTTTCATAGTGAAGTTTTCATACTGAGAGTATAGTAGAGTACCTCTTGATCTTTTCACTTGAGGTGTTCCTTCATGAGCTACTTGTAAGGTATCCCAGATTTCTTTGGCAGTGGTGCAGCTTTGAATCCTACTATACTCGTCTGGACCTAGTCCACAAACTAGCCACTTTTTGGCCTTAGCATTTTTCTCCCATTTCTTCAGATCCTCAGCAGTGCAGTCAGCTCTAGTTTTTGGTACATCTTCTCCTTCAGCAGTCTTCTTCATGGTGGCTAGAGGACCATCAGTGACTATGTCCCAAAGTTCATAGTCTTCTCCAATCAGGTGATCCTTCATCATGTTCTTCCACCAGGAGTAATACTGGCCATTAAAGAGTGGTGGTCTTGCAGTTGATTGACCCTCCCAGTTTCCATGTGGTGCACTCATTTTGTTCTTTTCCAAGGTGTTAGTCTTTTCAATGATAACCCGCTCTAATGCCAATTGATGGTTTATGCGTCAATACCACACAAGAAGGGGGGTGATTTGTGTGGTGTCCAATTTTTGAGTGTTGTTGTTATAGAAGAACCTGGTTCTTCTTGGTGTTCCAACTTCTACAGTTTGTGGAAAAGTAATTGTAAAATCTAAAGAACACAACAATTTTTACGTGGAAAAACACTTGGCTCAAGGTGAAAAAACCACGACCTACTTCCCAGTAGAATTTTCCCAAACTCTTCACTATGTCAACGAGCAAAACATCATTTACAAAATAAAATCTTTTGTAAACCTAAGGACGAACTCTAATCCCTTTGTGGAAAACTAGCCTCTAGCTATTTGCGACAAACTTCAAGTTACCTTTAACTTGAGCAGTATGTACCTATTATAATTGCTTCTTGATAAAGCTGAAAGATACAATATGTAATCACCTACTACAAACAACTAGACTCAATTGACAATAGATGGAACAGGTTCTTCTAGCTAGTTCAAGTAGCTTTTGTGTCGCACAAGGATTCTACTTGCCAAATTGCTTTGGTAATTTTGCTTTCAGTTCTTGTTTCACTTCTGAGTATGTGTGTTATTTTTTCAGCAGGAATGCTTCAACATTTTATAGAATCAGTAGTTGAGACATTGTCGTTTAGTTCTAATACAACTCTTCCTTGATGGAAGAGTTTGAGTTTATCTCAACTTCCTTGATCTCGATTCTGTCCTACCTGAAATCAAACTCCATCTTCTTATCAATTTGCAACATTTTCGCTTAGGAGATAACCTCTTAGTTCACAGATAATGTTTATCTCCTGTGCATGGACGCTTCTCATGCCAATGAGTCTGTTTGACTATGTTTGCCCTGATGGACCTGATTCAACTGAGTTGGCATTTGTCAATCTTCAAAACCATGCAGTGCTTTGATTCAACACATGCTCAGCAAAACTGGAGACTTGGCTAATAAAAGCTCGATAAGCTGTAGCTCAGACGTTCTTCCTCCAAAGTTTTTTAGCTTAATTAACTTCCCTGAGGTGATTAAATGTAACATCTAAGAAATGTCCGAGTCCAAGGGATTCTTGAACACCAGCATCATTTCTATGAAAAACCTAAAAAGATAACAAGAAGTCAACTCTCAAATTATTGAGGATCTAAGGAGTATGAAGAGAAGAGTCAAAGTCAAAGTAGTAAGAACCTCAATTTCAAGATATTACAAATATGGGAAACTTCTTATCAAGCAAAGAGAACATGGGAGCTTATATGATTCCTTCAGCTCAATACCAGGCAGATAGAAACGTTTGACAGAGTTAATACCAAAGGGAAGCCTTGTTGGTGCTTCATCCGCAAAGAATTGTGCTTCATCTTAAAGTTTATCCTTTTGTGTTCTCCAAATATATTCATCAAGCTCAAACTTTGTAAGTCTACACCAGTGATACCTCCATTTCTTCGATAAAATGCTTGTCCTCACACCATCTTTACAAGGCAAACACATCAGAGTGACATCGATTACATTTTAAGGAAGGTTGCTAAGGATATCAGGAGGTAAACCTTGACAATCCTTTCTTCCCTCAGGCTACATCTTATAATAATAATCACCAAGAAACTGTAGAAAATACGCAATTTTACGAGGTAAGAAATCTCCAATTTATATGGGCAAAACTGACAAAATCTCCAAACTATCACAACGGAACTCCTATTCACACAGTCAAATCAACATAGGAACAAAAGGATCAAATATAACAATCACCAAGAAACCATAGAAAATAAAAGAAGTATTCAGTACGAAATCCCCAATCTATCTGGACAGAACGGCTATTCACATTGTCATTTTAACCTTAATGATATGTTTTTATAGCTACACAAATATCTATTTAAACAGCAAGTTTCAAAAGTCTTTCTTTCTTTCTTTCTTTCTTTCTTAATTGCACGTCGATTCAAACTTTGCCACATAAAGTGGAATGGAAGAAGTATCATTCTTACAGCTAGAGCCGGCTCAAAGGGCTTGGCGAGTAAGGCACCCCCAATTTCGAGGGGCACCAATTTTAGAAGTAATATACTATGTGATTTTTCCTTAAAACTGTTTAAGTATTTTATAGTAAAAATTTGTCGTTGTGAAGTTGATGTGATTGTTGAAGAATGAAAAAGTCCTCTCATAAAGTAAACATATCTTTATAATTTCCTTAAATTTGATATAACCTTCATTTGCTTTTTTTACATTCTGACCACTAATATAAGTATTATTTTAAAATATTGATATTACTACATGATGAGAATTTAAAGGGGGGAAAATATTGTATTAACCTTTGATGATCCTTAAAGCATAATAGTCACTCTAATATTGATGGGTTAGACTTATATTTTGAGTAAAAAAATGTTACGGTTGCCTCAATGGAAGGAAGTTTTTCAAAATAAAAATACATAAGATCAATGTCTCAAGAGTGATTAACTCGGTTAGCTATATTATCAATTGAAAAATAATTATTTAAAAATCGATTATAAAAATTTGGGCCTCTAATTGTAGTTACGCTTTAGGCCCCCAATTATGTCAAGCCGCCCTCCCCCTCCTTACAGCAAGAACAACTTCCATAAAAACTTCAGAAAATACATAGTTGGGTTCAAAAAGAAAAATCAGAAGTAAGAAACTCAAATTACAATATCTTTTTGTTTCTTCTAAGCTTATTAACCATCATGTCCAACAACAAAATATGGTCATTTTAAGCAATACTTCTTCTGTTCCAATTTATGTGAAATTGTTTGACTGGGCACGGAGTTTAAGAAAAATATTTTTGGAACTTGTGGTCCTAAACAAGTCAGAAAGGGGTCTACAGTATTTGTGTGATTATAAAAGCTTCTCATTAAGGGTATAATTGAAAGTTTAAGCTAAATTATTTCCAAATTTAGAAAGGGGTCATTTTATTTGGAATGGACCAAAAAAGAAATAGGTTCACATCAACTGAAACGAATGGAGTATAATATAAGCTTAAGAAGGTTGTTTCACCAGATTTTTGCAAGATTTGAACATCAAAATGGAATTAGAAAACATTAACGAGCATAGCATATAACTGCAGCTAACATTGCAACAGCAGCCAAATGGGAAAATAATGATTTTTTTTTATAAAAAAATAAAATAAAAAGAAGAAAAGAGAGAGAAGTACATTTTAAGCTTACCAAGAATTAGGATTTAAGGGGTGTGTTTGGTATAATAAAAAATATTTTTCAAAAAAATATTTGCTTGAAAAACTAGTAATCTTATTCATTTTCTGGTGTTTGGTACGTAAGTTAAGGAAAATAACTTTTCAAGAGTACCCATAAATAATTTAGATACAACAAACATGAAATCATAAACTTTCGAACCAACAACCTTCCGAACCCACAAATTTCATAAACTTTTGAACCGCAACATTTTCGAAAACGCGAAATTTCGAACCCGTAAACTTTATAATTTCTAAACTCGTAAACTTCCAAACACATAAACCTCCGAACTCATAACTTTGGAACTTGTAAAATTTCGAACAGGTAAACCGAAAGATAAAAAAATAAATTTGAAAAAAAAGAAAAAAAATCCCCGGGGGAGGGGGGTGCAGAAAAACGAAAAAACANGTGCAGAAAAATGAAAAAGCATAAATTTAAAATTATAAAAAAAATGCAAGGTGGGGGGTGGGGACGAAAAAAAACTGAAATTTGAAAGGAAAAAAATATCTATTTGGTGAGAGGGTGGGGTGGGTAGGCATTGGGTAGGGTTAGGTGGGTGGATGTGGGGGGTGGGGTGTATTGGTGAGGGTGGGGAAGTTTGAGAAGGAGTTTTGAAAAATATTTTTCCCTTGTCTTGATAAGAAAAACATTTTCATCCAATTGGAAAAAAATGAGTTGATAAGGAAAATATTTTTCAAAATATTTAAACCAACCAAACATGAAAAATTGAAAAATATTTTCCGAAAAATATTTTCTCTCATACCAAACACACCATATGTCTTCAATCTCAATCTAGGGTTTTATCGCCCAGAGGGAGAGAGGATATAGAGTTTCATCGGGATATGAGGGGATACGCGTAGAGTGAAATAGTGAGTGTTGGAGAAAACCACAAAGGTATAATTTGCAATTAGGCTCTTTTAGCGCGTTGGTTTAAGTGGGCGTTTGGAAAAAAAATGGGAAAAAAAGTTCAAACTTGAAAATGATATTTGAAAATTAGAGTTGTGTTTGGATATAAATACAATTTGAAGATATTTGTGAATTTTTATGACTGTTTTAAGGTAAAAAAATAGTTTTTTGAAGTTTCTCAAATTTCGAAAAATTTCAAAATTTAATTTCACATGAAATTTGAATTTTTCATGACTAAACACTAACTTCGAGAAAAATAAAAAGGTTCAAAAAAAAAGTTTTTTATGGCCAAATGGACCCTAAGTTTTGTCCCCCTTTGTATAATTTACGCAAAATAGCAAGAGATTTCAAGTTTTGACGGGCACTCAAATATTGTGAATAATATCATTATAAGTCTTGATGGATCCGTCAGATGCTCATTTGTTCCAAACTTAGGGCCCATGGCCCATTGTTAAAAACTAACAAGTTTTGACAGATTCGTCAAAAGTTGTGACCAAATAAACCTTTGACGTATATGTCAAAACTTGTGTGAAGTCTTAATACGCGCGTCAAAACATTTAAAAAGGGGGTTATTATGATACAAATTTCTAAATTAGGGACAAAAGTTAAACAATACCGCATCAAATGGCCATCTGTACAATTTTGTGCGTAAGAGGTATTTAGGTTGATTTTCTCAAATAACCTTACGGAGAGTCGAAACAACACTCTTTATACTTTATTCATGTTTTAAGAAGTTTAACAAATGTGACCTATGTGCTTCCTAATTGCAAAGATGGAAAAATTTGCTTCTACTTTCTAATAAATAAAGACCAACATAGCGCATAACTTTTTTATAGGTAGCAGACATATTTAAAACTATTCCACTTCTAGGCTTCAACCTACTCCTTTCTTGAGGCTTTAGGCTTTTCCTAGGTGAATTATATGTAAATATTGTTGAAAATATTGGGTCTCAGCCATAAGTATTTGTTTGTAGATATACCCAGCCCAATTGTATTTTCATTAGTTTGGTAAAAGATATATGTAACTAGAACCTTCTAAAAATAGATGACAATTCATTTCCCTCTTTTCAAATATTTTACGTGGCTCTCTCTCTCTCTCAAATTAAGGTTCTTACTCTTCTCATTTTTTTCACGATTATGGATTAATTTGCACATTAACATAGTATCAGAGCCCTTCATGTGCTGAGATATCTAATGAATGACCTTGCCAAGGTCTTCTCTTATCTGCTAGCTTTAATTTATCTTTTTCTAGCCTACTGAAATTCAGATTAGGTTGCTTGTGCTATCTCTAGAAGATCTGTCATTGATTTTTATATCACCCTTGGGGCAGTCCTATTTCCTGGAAGAGTAAGAAACAACTTATTATGGCACTTTTTTCAGCTGAAGCTGAATATAGAGCCTTGAGAAAGGATGTGACTGAGATTTCTTGGCTGGTACGCTTGCTTGGTGATCTTGGCTTGCATATTTCTGGACATGTTTCTCTCTTATGTGACAACCAAATAGATTTGCATATTGCCCAAAATCCTATATTCATGAAAGCACATAGCATATTGAAGTTGATTGTCACTTTGTAGTTGATAGTCTACATTCAAGTTTGATTACCTTGCCGTTTGTCCCCAGTTCTGCTCAGCTTGCAGACATGCCGACAAAACATCTACCTAGTCCTTTACATCATCACTTTCTGTTCAAGTTTGAAGTGTCTACACCCTCTAGCTTGACTGGGGGAGGGGTTGTTGACAATATTGGGCCTCAACCACAATAGTATTTGTTTGTAGACATTCCCAGCCCAATTGTATTAATGGCCCAATTGTATTTTCATTTGTTTGATAAAAGATATATGTAACTAGAACCTTATGAAAATAGATGACAATTAATTTTCCTTTTTTAGATATTTTACACGTCCCTCTTTCTCTCAAATTAGGGTTCTTACTCCTCTTATTTCTTTCACGATTATGGCTTAATTTTTGGCATTAACAAATATTGCTCTATTGAAGATCATTTGATTTTTCGAAGAGCATTTGCCATTAGTGAGGAAGAGAATGTTTGGAGCAACAGTAAAGTTGTCTTCATGTGATCTATAGGTCATAGATTCGATCTGTGATATCAATCTGGTGTTTGCATTAGGGTAGACTCTATATATAACATCGCTTAGGATGTGACCTTCCTTGGACTCTGCATAAACATGAGATACTTTACGCACCGGGATGCCTATTGTTAGTCTAAAACTTTTGCATTTGAAATTCATACCAATGTTTCGATTAAACATCAAACTAGTTAAACTGAGTATTTGTACCAAACTTTAGAAAAGAAGAGTAGGTTCTAGAAATTTAAAACATCCAGTCTTCTAGTTCAACAATAAGGCATGAGAGGTGCAGGTCTCTACCTTACATGAATAGAATTGTTACGAGAACTGCCAAATGGTTTTTTTTCTTTTTTTCTCTATCGAAGTAGTGAAACACATAACTTTGAACATAAACAACCAAGTATAGATTCATATCCAAGTCTCATTTCCTAGATCATTCAAGAACATGAATGAATGTACGCTTAGCACTGTAATGATGACAAACAAGCAATCTGAAATTCAGTATTCCTTATATCCGGCAAAAAACAACCATATACTACTACATCCTGTATCTAACATTCATACTCATCAAGTACGGCTACTTCAGCTTTATGTGATGCTCGCTGAATTTTTGTTAACTCGGCCAGTCTCTTGTCACTTCTTTCATCATAGTCATCAGATCTTTGACGGATTAATTAGCATCCTCACTAGCACCGGGGATTTGGTCAGTAGAAGCTTGATAAGCTTGAGTATGTGCGCGAGTTCACTACCTTAATGCTATAAATCTCGTCGTTGTCCGAGGAATATTTCCTCTTCTATTTCATGGATGGTTTGCAAAATTAGGAAAAGCAGTAGTTAAGAATACTTCAAGTAGCCAACATGAAGGAGGGCATAGCGGCAGCCGAGTCGCTCATTGACTTCAAGATAGATCCTGCCAAGTCCAAAGAAGGCAACGCCGAGAGATGTGGGGGAGATCATGACAAGGACAACGGGAAAGGCATAGCTGAGGTATACAAGGGTAGTGGCAAGGGGGCATCCCATGACGGGCAGGGGTCCAAGATAAATGGCAAGCGGCCGAAAAACAGTATTGAGTACGTGCCTAAGGGAATGTACTACTTTTGTAAAGGATCACACCGGGCAAGTGAATGCCCAGAGTTGGGGAAGCTTGCAACAATATGATCAGGAACTTTGCTCAGGCATACAAGGGTGACAGAGGACGGACCGCCTGCATTGGGATATGCGCTTGGAATCTAAGCTGAAAGTAAGGGAATCTAAAGCATATCTTGGTGCCATGCAAATGAAGCATGGTGGCAACAAGAAAAGTTGGACGAACATAGTTGAAGAGGATGGCGAGTTACAAAGTGATGGCACGCTATCGGACTTAGACAATACACAAAGCAGAGTTGTCAAGTTTCCAATCAAGCCTGGGACCACGAAGGATAGCCAAGTAGGGAGTGGAGGCATGGATCCGATGCTTGAGAAACGGTTATACTTGATTGATTCATAGGGAGATTCAGGCCAAGATCAAGGAGAGGCATCTGATGGGCAAAGGATCGAGTCCATCATTTCTAGCCGTCCAAAGTACAAACGAGGCAAGAAGAAAGGTGACCAGTACCTTGTGACATAGGAAGGTGAACTGCCCCATAGGGCATCATGGCTAATGGATAAAGATCTCCAGCGACGCCAAGGTGAGTGTGCACGTACGTGTCGATGCTTTGTGTCGAGGGCGCAAAAAAATAGGCTGGGGGGGAGTGTCATGACCCTCCACATCATGATGCCACGTAGGTTCCACTTGGCATATATGTCATGCCTCGGACCTGGGCCTGGACGTAACACGGCACTCGATGCCTAACTACATGCGACAGAGCGAACCAACTGGCTGGCTGAATCAACATGTGATATCATAACATACTTGTCACACCTCATCTTTTCACTACCCCCCCCCCCGGATTAATGAAGGGTAATAAGGGAGTTTTTCCAATTAAAATGACATTATTCGGTTTTGGGACTTATTATTACTTTTTAGAGTCGCCACCCGAATTTTTGACGATGCTCCGGGACACCGCGTTAGAGAATCCCAAAACCGAGGAAAGTTTGACTCTGTTTTGATTTGTCTGCGCACCAGAAATCCGAATAAGAAATTCTGTTAACCCGGGAGAAGGTGTTAGGCATTCCCGAGTTCCGTGGTTCTAGCACGGTCGCTTAACTATTAATATTTGGCCTAGTTATCTGATGATTTACATATTTTTTGCCTATTGCATTTAACCGTTTAATTTTTAACCGTTTTAGTATTTATGGATTTATCTTGAAATAAGTCACGATGTCATGCACTTATTTGTTTTTGGGACATATTATAACTACGCCACATGAAATGCATCCGCAATTATAACATGTGATTTTTATTATAGTTTGAAGTTGAAGACGGGGACATGTGTTGTCGCATCCGCGTGTAGGTTACGTAGCCAAGACTATGGTCGTGACGATTTTATAATGCCCGTTTATCGCGATGTTTGAGTTTTCTATTTTTCGCAAGAGCGTTTTAGTTTTAAGATTGATTAGGACGTTTATGGATTTATTTTATACAAATCACGATGGCGTGCACTTGTTATTTTTGAGCACATGTCAAACACGTCACATGAAATGCACCCGTGGTTGCTATGTACTTTTTGTTAATGTTTGGAGTTGAGGGTCGGGGGGAATGAGTTGCCACTCCCGAGTGTAGGTTACGGTAATTTGAGATACTATTCGATCTTATCCAAATGTCAAACTAAAGGTCTCATTCTACCTAGAAGATCGCCTAAAATGATATTCATTAGTCTAAGGATAACAGGTTTCGGGCTATGGCCATATTTTAGCCCCAAATTGTTTCAACCCTTTTGGTCAATCCCAATTGTGACTAGTTTGTAGGATGGCCACTAGTTTAGGAAATTCAGTTAAGTCTTAAGGGTCTTTACTTTCTAGTTTGGTGAATAATAAGAAGCATATCAGTCAAAATAAATATTTATTCATCCATACACTTATAAGCATACAAACACCTTATTTACTGTTTTTCGGCCTTGAATTGGTAAGCTAGAACTATCTATTGTTCTTTGTGAGAACTTTGTAATCTTGAAAGAATAGCATGGCATAAACAGGTTTTACCAGTTCACACTTTGCAGTTTTTGTCCATTTTTAGACAGCCTAAACACAGATCTAAAATCGGGATTTATATGTATTTTTAAGGTACAAATATTCATACATCTATCTCGAAAAAATTTAAAGGATGTGAGATAAGTTAAAAATATTTTGGATCACCAATTTCTATTCATATTGAAAGTTATAGAATCTGAAATAACATGATTCCAAAATTCTAGCAGATGTTTACAGTGAGATTCTCATATAGACTAATTCGGATATAAATTCATACTTTTAATTGAACGTCTACTCTCATCATACTACTTCTTAAAGTAGATATCTCTAATCCTTGGGCCCGTCTACTCCCTCATGGCCCAATAGCCTAAGGAGTTAAACTTGATTAAAGCCTTAATGGGTTGTTTCATCAAGCTGGCGCAATTCTGGATTTAGCAAGAAAAGTAAGAACCCTGAAATAATAGTGTACAGTATCCGGTCCATATTTACAACTAAAAATACAAAAAAAATTATATTATTACATTATCATTTCACTATGAAACACAATTTCCTAAAAGGAAAACAATAAGTAACAAAGTAAAGAGAGAACAACACTGCTCCTGCACTAGCCGGCCTTCAGAGGCTTTGAAATCTATATTTTTTGTCTATTTTCTTAATCACCAGACGACT
>ML422213.1:5739-63766 GCA_005239525.1 Nicotiana knightiana | reverse complement strand
AACCCTGGAATATTTGTCTCTACTGAATACATCACAATAATTCTTGTCACTTGATAATTAGTATTTCATAGAATTTTAGTATAGAATAGTATATCTCTGATTTTTTATTGGCTTGATTAAATAACGATTAGAGTGATTTAGCAAGTAGTTTGCACAAGTCTCTGTGGGTACGATATCTGGACTTAAAATCCTATATTACTTGTCGACCACGTACACTTGCGTTTGCATTGGGAAATCAACCAACATAAACCCCGCGAAGTGTGCATTCGGGGTTCCTGCCGAAAAATTGCTTGGGTTCATTGTCAGCCGCCGAAGAATAGAACTGGATCTGTCAAAAGTCAAAGCAATCCAAGAATTACCCCTACCAAGAAAGATGTGATGAGTTTCCTGGGGTGCCTTAACTACATCAGCCAGTTCATAGCCACGGTCATATGTGAACCGATCTTCAAGATGTTAAAAAAGGATGCTGCAACTAAATGGACCAAGGATTGTCAAAAGCTTTCGACAGAATCAAGGAATACTTGTCAACGCCACCAGTTTTGGTCCCGCCCGAGCCAGGTAGACCCTTACTACTCTACCTTGCAGTATTAGATGGAGCTTTCGGCTGCGTTCTGAGGCAGCATGACGAGACAGGAAGAAAGGAACAGGCTATCTATTATCTGAGTAAGAAGTTCACTTCATACGAGGCACGATATTCTCTACTGGAGCGTACCTGTTCTGCTCTAACCTGGGTAGCCCAGAAGATGAGGCACTACTTCTGTGCCTACACGACTTATCTCATATCAAGGATGTATCCCTTGAAGTACATCTTTCAGAATCCCATGCCCACTGGCAAGCTAGCCAAGTGGCAAATTCTGCTAAGTGAATTCGACATCGTGTGTATGACCCAGAAAGCGGTCAAGGGACAAGCATTGGCAGATCATCTTGTCGAGAACCCTGTGGGAGGAGAATACGAACCTCTGAAAATATATTTTCCCGATGAAGAAGTATTATTCATAGCAGAAGACATTGCTGAATCCTATGAAGGCTGGAGAATGTTCTTCGACGAAGCAACCAATTTCAAAGGGGTCGGTATTGGAGCAGTCTTGGTGTCGGAAACTAGCCAACATTATCCGGTATCTGGTAAACTCAGATTCCCCTGCACCAACAATATGGCAGAGTATGAAGCCTGCATCCTAAGGTTCAACATGATCATTGACATGAATATTCAAGAGTTGCTAGTAATTGGTGATTCAGACCTGCTACTACACCAAGTACAAGGAGAATGGGCTACCAAGAATTCCAAGATACTGCCATATCTGCACCACGTGCAGGAATTGAGAAAGAGGTTCACAAAGACATAATTTTGGCACGTCCCCAGAATTTAGAACGAGTTTGTCGATGCACTAGCCACTTTATCATTCATGATACACCATCCAGATAAGAGCTTCATTGATTCTATTCTAGTAAAGATCCATAGCCAGCCGACATATTGTGCCCACATTGAAGAATAAGCAAACAGAAAGCCATGGTTCCATGATATCAAGGAATATCTGTCAAAGGGAGAGTACCCAGAGCTTGAAAATCACACTCAGAAATGCACGCTTCGGAGATTTTCCAACAATTCTTTCAGACCGGAGGAACCCTGTACAGGAGAACTCCCGATCTGGGGTTATTGAGATGTGTCGATGCAAAGGAAGCCTCCAGACTACTCGAAGAGATACATGTTTGGACTTGCGGCCCACAAATGAATGGTTTTGTCTTGGCCAAGAAGATACTTAAAGCTGGTTACTTTTGAATGACCATGGAAACGGACTGCATCCAGTATGTCCAAAAATGATACCATTGTCAGGTACATGCAGATATGATAAAGGTACCCGCAAATAAGCTCAACGCGACAAGCTCGCCTTAGCCATTCGTCGCTTGGGGAATGGACGTCATTGGACCGATCGAGCCTACATCCTCAAATGGACACAGGTTCATCTTAGTAGCTATTGATAACTTCACCAAGTGGGTCGACACAGTGTCCTACAAAGCAGTGACTAAGAAAGTCATGGCAGACTTTGTCCACGACCATATTATTTGTCGGTTTGGAGTTCTAGAATCAATCATCACCAACAACAGCTCCAATATAAACAGTGATCTGATGAAAGCCGGGTGCGAGACTTTTAAAATCAAGCACAAGAATTCCACAGCCTATAGAACTCAGATGAATGGAGTTGGAGAAGTCGCCAACAAGAACATCAAGAAGATATTGAGAAAGATGATAGAAAAACACAGACAGTGGCACAAAAATCTATCATTTGACTTACTAGGATACCGCACCACAGTTCGTACGTCAACTGGGGAAACTCCTTACCTGCTGGTTTATGACACGGAAGTTGTTATTCCCGCCGACGTGGAGATTCCTTCCTTAAGGATCATATAAGAAGTTGAGCTTAGCGATGTAGAGTGGGTAAAAAGTCGTTATGAGCAACTAGCCATCATAGACGGGAAAAGAATGAATGCAGTATGTCACAGACTGCTTTATCAGAGAAGAATGACCAGAGCCTTCAACAAAAGAGTCAAGCCAAGACAGTACACACCGGGGAGACTGGTGTTGAAGAATATCTTTCCACATCAAGATGAGGCCAAAGGGAAATTCTCTCCCAACAGGCAAGGCCCGTATAAGGTTCATCGAGTACTGACGGGAGAAGCTCTCATACTTGCAAAAGTGGACGGAGAAGTCTGGACAAAACCAATCAATTCCGATGCAGTGAAGCACTACTATGTGTAATTCTTTATGCTCTTCACAAATGATGTAAATTGAACTACGCCCGACCTGATTCCCGTTTAAGAGGGGATACGTAGGCAGCCCTATGGGTTCGGTCACAATTCAATAAAAATCTCATTTCCCCCCACAATTGGAAACTGGGGCAGAATTTTGAGGAGGACCCTCAAAATTCCGAAGCAAGTTCAGCCGACCGCAGCACGCACAACAGTCAGAAACATCAACCCATCAAGCTGGGGCAGAATTTTGAGGAGGACCCTCAAAATTCTGAAGCATGAGAGGTCGCAATGTCTTGAACCGTGTCATGGGCGTCGGTTCATCTAAATTTCTTAAAATATATCTTATACTATGTCTTTGCAAAACCATGCATGCTTGCTTTCAAAATAGCTCTGCGTAGCAAACGCTACCCCGATAACTTGAACAAGATCATCAGACCAGGCAGAGCGAGTCGAGCAAAGACAGTGGGGATACGAACCGACCTTCCCCATCCACAGAACTCACGATTTTTCTTTGGATGCAGGAACAAATGATAAACACGCTTCAAAGTCACAGTTGCAATAGCCGAAATTTGCTATCAGCACAAAGAACAAACATGCTCTGTAGTCACAATTCTCACAACAATCAGAATAACGAAATCTTCTACCAGCTAAGAAATTCTACTATCATTTGCTATTTATTCTTTTGCATAAGGCTAAGCTCCGCCTTCATCTTGCATGGGACTAAAGCTCTGTCCCACATTTTGCATGAGGCTAAGCTCTGCCTCCATCTGCATAAGGCTAATCGCTGCCTTCCTATCTGCATGAGGTTAAGCTCTACCTCCATCTTGCATAAGGCTAATCTTTGCCTTCCCTTGCATAAGGCTAATTCCTGCTTTCATTTGCATGAGACTAAGTTCTGTCTCCATACCTGCGTGAGGCTAAACTCTGCCTCCAATTTACTTTTTTCACCGAGACTAAGCGCTGTCTCTCAAGCATTATTTACTTCGCTTCTCTTTCAGGCTAAGCTCTTCCCCCCCCAATTCGCAAGACTAAGCCTTGTCTTGTTGACATCATGTTATTGCATCTCATAGGCTGAAATATAGCCAACTTGTCAAAAGGCGTCATAGTCTAACGGCATCATCCTCATAGTCGGAAGACACCATGTCATGGCCTGAGGATCTCCCTCAATCTTGCACTATCATTATTGATGAGTGGTGATTTTACAACTCATTTTAGCTTCTTTTCGTTAGATTTTTCATACTTCAATGATAACTTGAGGTCGTTTATAGTGTGTAACTGCTCGAATTTCAGGGAAATGATGCCATGAAGTAGTTGGTGTTGAGTTGGAGTGAAGTCGAGCAAAACGTGGTGAAATATGCACAGAACTTCCAGTGATTCCGCACCTGCGGATTCTGGGTCGCTGGTGCGACCTTGCACCTGTGAAGGAAGGCTAAATTGTATAAAATTGCACCTACTGAGTAATTCATGCACCTACGGAAATTGATCAAGACACCTAGATACGCACCTGCGAGTGGATTTCCACTCCTGCAGAACCGCACCTGCGAAGATTCTTCCGCAGGTGCGGTCAACGAGCATCAGCATTGGGCAAAAATATAAAAACACATGTTCTCATTTCCAACTCTCATATACTCGACCTAGCAGATCTTTTGGGATATCTTTCGCTTTGTAAAGAATATTTCTGGTCTTGGAGAAGAGAGAAAACAAATATTGAAGCTAGGGTTTGCACACACACTTGGGTCTTGAAGATTTCACTCTTGTGGTTAAGGTTTTCTTACCCATTTATGTTTGTTTCTTCATTTCCTTGATTTGTATTGAATATTTAAGTATGCAGCATTTATTTCCAACACTTGAATCATGTTTATGGAAATTTACATATTTAAAGTGTGGATTAAATACCTTGTTGTGCTTATGTATTGAATGATTTTATTATATTTATGAAGTGAATATTTGTTACTTTAATTATTCTTGTTCTTTAATGTTTCCAAAGGGATTAGCTAACCCTAGGAATCGCCCATTAACTCCGAATTAATTTTGGAAAAGATAATTTGGGGTTGGGAAAGATTAATTAACAAGAACTTGAGGCTTTAACCCTCATTTTATAGGTTCTACCTAGTGATAGGATTGAACTACTTGTAGCCATGCCTAGAAGTGCTTAATCTCCTAATTGCGTTAGGAATAATTCCATTAGGAAGTCTTGTTAGTCTTCGGGAAAAGCTAATTAAGAATTATTATCCGTGGCTAATTAACTTTAACTCTCTCATATTTGTAAAATCGTGAAATACATTGGATCGTTACTTGAGTGTAATTCCCGAAGCATAAATACTTGTCGCCATTGATCATTTTACTTGCTTTCTAGGTTAGTTTATATTTTCACATTTAGTTCTAAACAATTATTAAAACCAAAATCTTATTTGTTTGGCATTGCGCGATACGTGATAATTCTCTATCATTCCTAATCGCTCTCATATTCTTCCCTGTGGGATTCGACCTCAACCTTGTTGGGTTACTATATTTGACAACGATCACTTACACTATTTTAAGGTGTAATTTGAGCGTATCAAATTTTGGCGCCGTTGCCGGGGAACAATTGGCGTAATTTAGTTGTTTGAGAAGTAAGCATAAGTGATTTGATTCAAACTTCTAAATATTTGTGTAATTACCTTTCTTGTTTATTTTCTTAATTTTTTTTAATAAAAAAAATGGCATCATATAACGAAAATTGGTCGGATGGTAGTTGTTCATACTTTGATGACCCTTGTCCTTATTGTGGAGGACCACACTCGTGGAAAAATTATTTAAATTCTCCCGGGGATGGATTGTGCGCACAATCTCAAACCCATGAGTAGAGTATTTGTGATAGGTGTGGTCGCCAATATGGTCATTGGTATGATTGTGCATATTTGTCCTTCCCTTCCCCAAGCCCCCACTATGATGATTCTACTTTTTGTGATGGAAATTTTAGGGGTGAAGAAGTGGATGGAAGTGAGCATGGTAGAAATAGAGAGTTCAAGCTCATGTTGGAGTGCCTACTTGAAGAAGTGAACCATGCTCAAAACGCCTTGGAAGAACTTTTGGAGACTAGTCTCCAAAATGACTCGGCACTTGAAAGGTTGCACTCACAAATGGATGCTATTATTGAAGCTTCAAGTGTTCAAAAAGCCTTGCAGGTGAGTGATAACAAAGAACCTTCCTTAGAGGTTGAATTTGAAAATTCTTCCTTGGTACTTGAACAAAACCAAGAAGAACTCTCAAATGCTCAAAATGAGAGGATGATGCTCATGTTGGAGGCCATTCTTGAAAATGAGAAAAAGAATAACTTTGCACTCGAGGAATTAAAATATGACGTGACTTAAAATGATGAGCACATCCGCACTTTGGAAGGTCAAATGCAAGCATTGATGGAGGCTCATTATGCCTCTCAATTTGAGAGTGTGGGTGGAAGCCAAGAAGAGTCCAATTCCGAGGGTGAGAGTGAGCCTTACTTTGAGGAATCAAGACTTGAACATTTTCCAACCGACTCCATAAGTGTTAGTGATGCCGAGAAAAATATGGAATTATAGTCAACCGGGGTTATTGAAAAATTGGTTGAAATTGACTCTATTCCGGGGGAAAAAGAGGATGTCAAAATCCGAAAAAAATTACAAGTTGGAGGTTTGAAGGCACATTCCAAGCATTTTTCAATATTGGAATTTTGTGGTGATACGGAAGTTGAACTACACGAATCGATGAGGGATTTCGAGGAGGAAAAATTCATACCATACATCTTACAAGTTGAGGAAACAAGAAAGCAAAAGGACATAGCTCACATGAAAGCCAAGAAGTGCAAAATGATAAATTTGAGTATTGTCTCGATCATCTACTCACCACCCCCACCGCCAGTGGTCACAAGCTTGATTCCAAGCTAGGTGCCCAGTTCATATCGTCAAAGTGGCGAGAAAAGTGGTAAAGTTGACGTGTGTCGTGCCACGACGATAAATGCGGCGCTTAGTGGAAGGCAACCCATCATTTTTTTTTTCAAATTTTTTTGGTCATGTATGGAATTTTCTTTTTTAGAATAGCTTATTATATTTTTTCTAACCAACCCGCCAAGTTTCGGAATTTTTGGAGTTGATTTGAGCAGGTCGGGGAAACCAGGTGACCGAAATTAGTGTAGGAGGAGGAAATCTTTTGCTGGGCAAACATTCTGCTCAAATCTGTGATGCCTCATGTCAAAAATGCTATCGCAAAATTGAATTTGCGAGCAAAAATGCGATCGCAAAAAATTCACCAACTTTTTGATGCTGAGCCCAGGGATTCCGCACCTGCGGTCAAGCTTCCGCAGGTGCGGTTCCGCAGAAGCGGTTACTGAAGCGCAGGTGTGCAGTTTCACGTAGGTGCGGTTGGATTCTCGCAGGTGCGCACCCGCAGGTGCGAAAAAAGCCCCGCAGGTGCAAAAATCACCCAGCTAAATTCCGAAATTCTAACCCCAAGTCAATTTCTATAATCCCTAGAACTCAAACAAACAAAAAAAATTGTTGTGCTCACTTCTCTCAACTCTCACTCGCTGCAAAACACAAGCGACCCTACAAGTATTTTCACTCTTCCTTGCTTTACTCTGGCATTCTTCTATCCCCATTCTATGTTTGTTGTTGTTTGGGTATTTCTTGTTCAAGCCATTCATGGATGTGTACTCCCATTCCGATGACCCTTATGATTTAGGGTAGAATTAGAGTGAGGATTTGGTTGAGAGTAGGGATTGTGTGCTAGTTTCAATGAAGCAACAAAGTGTGGGGTTATTGTGAGCACCAAATTTGTGAGAAAAGAGAGTAAATTCTAAATGCCCGCAAAATGTTCGGTTAATTGTATAGGTGAAAATTGTGTGCCTCGTACCTTAATTTCATTGTTAATGAAGTTAGAACAAAGTTTGGTACACTAATATGGAAGTTTTGAGTACATATGAGTGGCCAAAAAGCTTAGCCCAAGTCAAAAATGACACAAAATTTCCGGGCAGTTGAGTTTTGGACGAAGGACCGCATGTGCGATAATATTTCCGCATGTGCGACTTCGCACCTGCGAGTCTATTGCCGCGGGTGCGTTGCATACTTCACAGGTGCGAGTAAATTTTCGCAAGTGCGCTACCGCACCTGCGGTTGAAGTTTCACAGGTGCGGAAACTGACCAGTTTTGCCAAAAATAGTGGCTTTGCAAAGTGGCCCTCCCGGGCCCGTTCGACTTGGTTCTTTGGCCTAATTGCAGTGTTTTAATATGCTTAACAAGATTCCACTGCTTGACTAACTTCATTTTGATTTCTTGTAGGTACTTTGACTTAAAAACGGATTCGAACACGCACCTAAATGCCCCTCTTAGCCATAAAATTGAAGAGGATATTGAGGAACAATATGACAATACCCGTTTCATGTCGCTGACTGCCATCGCCGTTATTATGACAATCTCCTCACCAAGAAGTTGGTGCTTGAGAAAGGGATTGCAGAGGAAAAATTGGCCGAGACGCTATCGGATTTCTATGGTCGGTTGGTGTCCTCTAGGTGGTCGTTCTTCATTCTCACTCCTTGCAAAGCAAATGAGACATAGGTTCGCGAGTTTTACACCAATATCAAGCGGACAAACTTCGTCGATCCTCAACTCATAATCAAATGGAAAATAGTGAGGTTCGGGGTGGAAGAAATCAATGCTGCCCTCGGAATTCCGAACCACCCAATTGAGCCAGTACTAGAGAGAGATCATTGCGACAATTTGGCATGGCTTTTGTCCAAGATGTATCCTGAAAGTGTAAGAGCGCAGTGGGCCAACAAAAGAAAAGGCCTGAAGCCAATCGACTTCACAGCTGAGGCAAAGATATGGCTGTATATACTGTGTAGCAGGGCGTCCCCCAGGGGGAATGTCTCAGACGTGTCTTATACCAGAGCCTTAATCATTTCTTGCTTTCTTGACGGTATTCCGGTGAATGCAGGCTATTATATTCTGAGCGAGTTGCGGCAGTATTTGCTTGATGATGGAGCGGGGTTAATGTTTCCGTCCTTGATCACCGAGTTGTGTCGGCGGTCATAGGTTGAGAAGCGCCACAATGATCAGTGGGTGCCCGCCGACAAGCCCTTCCACCCGCTTAGAGTCAAGGGTGAGGGTGGTGCAGTAAAAAGCAAGAAGAGGAAGACCACCACCACCACCACTGCTGGAGCTGGATCCTCCTCGCAGCCTGCTGCAGCAGAGGGTCCTTTTGGGGAGATGAACTCCCAGTTTGCCATCCTGCGGGACCTAGTGTCCAAGCTCCCCACTGGACCTTCCACTTCCCAGCCTCAGCCTCCACCTGGGTACTACTCCAAGGCTGAGATGCAGCAGTATTTTGATACAGGACAAGATGGCAGCATCTCTTTCACAGCTTGACACCGCCTACACCAGCCTGGCCAAGGCACATGTTGACCTGAAGGAGTCATTTTACAAGGAAAAAGAGAAAAATAAAAAGAAAGGTAAGCTCCTGGTCAAAGTGTGGAGAGGAGTCAAGGCGATCTTCAGGTGGGGGCAGCCGAGCAAGAAGCTTCCAGTTGCTGATGATAGCGAGGACTACTCGTTCATGTCCGATGCGGATGATGCCGATGATGATGATGATGACGAGAGTTCTCAGCAGCATTGACCAGCCTCTTCTCCTACAATCTGCTAGTCTGATGCAGACCTCAGGGAGACCCTCAAAATATGCTCATTTATTTTGATGTTATGCAGTGGGGACACTGCAATATTTTTAGTTGGGGTGGTTGTTGCACATTGTATCTATGTATGACTTCTTCGATGATATTGTCTTTATTGCCCTAGCCGGGTTTCTTTGTTATGTATGGATACTTTGTGCCCTTGCCGGGCTTATTGTGGATGATCCCAAATTATTTTGCTTAGCTTGGTGTGATTGGTTGATTTTTAGTTTTCTTGCACCCTTTATTTTTTCTTTAGTAGTTTGCTTCTATTTTAGTTTTTAGCTTTTCACTAGTAGCTTTGTTCTTTAATTTTTACTTTCTTAATAATACCTCCTTGGGTTTTCTTCATGCTACGGTTCTTTCCCAAGGAACATTTTTGAAGTGAACTGATGACTTTTCCCTATGATAGATGGTATGACAACTTTCTTAAGGGAATTAGTCTTGTTTTGCTAGGAAGAGACTTTTGGATTATTTGGTACTAAAGAAATTAGTCTCTTGTATGTGAAATGTGAATTAAGAATACCCCTCCAAATTTTGTTTTGAATTAGAACAAGTAAGTTGCATGGTGAAGAATCATTTTTGTGATAAGATTTTTGCTTTTTTAGCGACGCGTTGCCCACTAGTTGAGAATTGTTGCTTTAAGCTCCTGTAAAAAAAAGTGAAATTGACCCGTCCTGATTAATTCATGTGCCATGTGCGTTAGTGTTTGTATAAATAAATCTTGTGTTTACTTCTATCATCTAGAACTTGTCCGGTTGGTCTTTCAATGCTAATGATAATTATGTTTGGTTGGAGAAATGACCTTAGGCATTCTTTGTGTTATTTGAAATCCCTTTAGCCTTTCGAGCCACCATTGTATAGATATTATCACTAGTTACCCCATTTGAGCCTTGAACCTTTTCTTTGGTCACATGATTACAAACCTCTCCCTTTTGCAAAATAATTCCTCTTTTGAACCCGTCCCTCCTTGAATATTGAGAATGAGGCAAAAAACCTAATTTGGGGGTGTAGTGTCAAAGTGGAAATTGGTAAGGTTGTACATTGAGTGCAAAATATATACCTCAAAAGATTCTTTTGAAATTATTCAAGCTCCAAAAAAAGAAAAGAAAAAAAGAAGAAAAATAAAAAAAAAAAAACGAAAAAAGAAAAAGAAGTATATATATGTAAATAAATATGGAAGCTTTGAAGAAATTTAGTGAGGTATTTAAAGTGGTTCTATATTGGTAACTAGACGCAAATGAGGCTATGTGGTTTGAAAAGAAACAAAGTGCAACAAGAAAGAAAAATGTGAGTAGTGTTCAAGGAGGGTGTAGTCATTTTCCCAAATGTGTATCCTACCCTTCCCTAAACCTACATTACAAGCTTAAAAAGCCCTTATAGGATCTCTAACCGAATATTCTTGAATATGCGATGAATTAAATAAGGGCAAGTCTATGGTATGATTGGTTGTAACACTTGAAATTCTTTGTGAGTGTGAGTGTCTTTGTAAATATGTCCCTTGTTGTTGTCATTGTAAATATTATGAGTTGGGACTTTCTTTCTTTCTTGTGAGGGCACATGAATTAGGATTGATCGGTGAAATTGATATATTCAGAAACAAACGAGTTGAGCATTTGTAGTATATTAGTGTGGTTGAGTCACTTCTTGAGGCTTATTCTTGTCACTTGATTATTTTGAAACTTCCTTGCACTTCTTGAAGTTGTTTGTAAATGAGGGAGTTATTCGAGTAAGATGCATACTGGAGCCTAATTATTAGTACCAACCAAATCCATAAGTATAATGCTTAGTTGGTGAATGTGACTTGTAGACAATAGCAATGCAACGTGTGCTTGAAATGGGTAGAACCTCATTGAGTTATTAGTTTTGATTTGCTTGAGGACAAGGAAAAGTCTAAGTTGGGGGAGTTGATGAGTGTTGATTTTACCACTCATTTTAGCCTCTTTTCGTTAGATTTTGCATCCTTCAATGATAACTTGAGATCGTTTATAGTGTGTAATTGCTCGAATTTCAAGGAAATGATGCCATGAAGTGGTTGGTGTTGAATTGGAGTGAAGTCGAGCAAAACGTGGTGAAATATGCACAGAACTTACAGTGATTCCGCACCTGCGGATTCTGGGTCGCTGGTGCGACCTCGCACCTGCGAAGGAAGGCTAATTGTATAAAACCGCACCTGTGGAGTAATTCACGCACCTGCGGAAATTGATCAAGACACCCAGATTCGCACCTGCGAGTGGATTTTTGCTCCTGCAGAACCGCACCTGCGGAACCGCACCTGCGAAGATTCTTCCGCAGCTGCGGTCAACGAGCATCATCACTGGGCAAAAATGTAAAAACACATATTCTCATTTCCAACTCTCATATACTCGACCTAGCAGATCTTTTGGGATATATTTGGCTTTGTAAAGAATATTTTTGGTCTTGGAGAAGAGAGAAAACGAATATTGAAGCTAGGGTTTGCACACACACTTGGGTCTTGAAGATTTCACACTTGTGGTTAAGGTTTTCTTACCCATTTATATTTGTTTCTTCATTTCCTTGATTTGTATTGAATATTTAAGTGTGTAGTATTTATTTCCAACACTTGAATCTTGTTTGTGAAAATTTAAATATTTAAAGTGTGGATTAAATACCTTGTTGTGCTTATGTATTGAATGATTTTATTATATTTATGAAGTGAGTATTTGTTACTTTAATTATTCTTGTTCTTTAATGTTTCCAAAAGGATTAGCTAACCCTAGGACTCGCCCATTAACTTCGAATTAATTTTGGAAAAGATTATTTGGGGTTGGGAAAGATTAATTAACAAGAACTTGAGGCTTTAACCCTCATTTTATAGATTCTACCTAGGGATAGGATTGAACTACTTGTAGCCATGCCCGGAAGTGCTTAATCTCCTAATTGTGTTAGGAATAATTCCATTAGGAAGTCTTGTTAGTCTTTGGGAAAAGATAATTAAGAATTATTATCCGTGGCTAATTAACTTTAACTCGCTCATATTTGTAAAATCGTAAAATACATTGGATCGTTACTTGAGTGTAATTCCCGAAGTATAAATACTTGCCGCCATTGATCATTTTACTTGCTTTCTAGGTTAGTTTATATTTTTGCATTTAGTTGTAACAATTATTAAAACCAAAATCTTATTTGTTTGGCATTGCACGATAAGTGATAATTCTCTTGCATTCCTAATCGCCCTCATATTGTTCCCTATGGGATTCGACCCCAACCTTGTTGGGTTACTATATTTGACAACGATCGCTTACACTATTTTAAGGTGTAATTTGAGCGTACCAATTATTCAAAGGCGTCATTATTCGGAGGAACCATCTTCATAGCACGAGAACATCATTTCATGGCCTGCGAGTCTTTCATCAAACAATTCATGGCCTAGGACATCATGGTCTGAGGACGTCATCCCTAACCGTTCGAAGACAACTTTCATAGTCCAACGAGAACCTGCATCATGTTTAATTTTATGCACAATATACATTTGCGGTATTCTTATTTGCAGGTAACCCCGCGAGCAACGGTTATCCCAGCAGGAGCGATCCCGCTCCAGTTCTCCCAGCCATATCAAACCTAACCCCTTCCGTAAATCGTTCATTCATTCAGCCCTAGATGTTGCGTCCAATCTTGTGATAACTTCATCGGTATACTTCGTCGATGAATCCGGAACTACATACGGTCTGATTCCTGTAAAACTAGGGATATGTAGGCAACTCAGAAACCAGGGCGCGGCCCTAATCTCTCAATCCGTTTCGCTCGGTCAAAATTGGCCATCATATCTTTACGCGACAACTCTTTCATCCTTTTCGGGTAAAGAGGGGCAGCTGTTGATAGCCAATTTTTCCCAAAAAATATTTTGAAATTGCATATATACCTTCAAAATCATGCATTAATAGCAATTGGTATTTTTCCATAATTTTCCTATATTGTTATCAATTTACCCATCATTTTATTTCCAATAAATATTTACAAAATTGCATCACAAATGATTTCAAAAGCATTTCTTGATCTAATTTATTATTCATGGTCCTATTAATGCCAAATTATTCAATAAATAGCCAATTTGGCATGTTTTGGCTATAATTGCAATAACTTTGCAATTATAGCCCAATCATATAATTTTATACCATTTTTACCCAAAACTTAGTCATTTGTATTTTAAAATACTGATTAATCATTTAAATTATTTTCTATGAATGAAATTCATTTTTTTATGATTATTAGCTATTTTTACAAATTATTTTAATTAATTTAATTAATTTAATTGGGTATTTAACATATAACCTAATTTCATTTGAATTCTAGCCTAAGCTAAACCAGCACCAAACCCCAATTAAATTATCCCAATACCCAGGCCCAATCCACTAAAATTACCTGGTCCAGACCAGATTTAATCTCGACCGTTGATCAATTTTGATCAACGGCCCAAATTCACTCTTTCCTTAATTAACCTAAAATACCTACCCCCAAACCCTCATTCTCTTATTTCTCTCATCACTATCCGCCGTTACATCCTCTCATTTCTCTCAAGCTCTCTCTTCTATACCCTACTCTCTTCTCGCCGGTCGTTGCCTTGCCGGTAACAATGGTGGTTCCACCACCACCCTCCATGGCTCCCTCACATGCCGGATTCCTGCTACCTTGAGGTCCTCAAGGGACCAGCAGTTGTTCCGCTCACACCTATGGTCTTTTCATGTCGTTCTCAGGCCACCCTTGGCCGACCGAGTAAGACCTTTCTATTTTCCGGCTAGATCCATGGCTTCTAAGCCGGAATCTCTCTATCTCTAGGTTATCTCTCTCTGAAACCCTAACTCATCTCTTGACTCTTCAGATCTGCAATAGATCTGAGCATATTTTGAGTTATCTTTACTATTTTCCCTAAGAATCTTCCCACTTTTTAAAACGTTTCTTCATCTTCAAAAATAGGGTTTCTTAACCCCTTATAAAAAATGACTTTCCCTTTGATTTTGAGTATAATTCTATGATTTTTACTATGTTTAAACGGTTATTTAAGTTTTTCCCTTTTTATCTGATTCATTATGTTGAAAACCCTAAGTCTTTTGGTCTTAATCTTGGGTTTTGAGTCTGTCTTTGATAATTTGTTCGTTTAGTCCGTATGTATGCTTGTTTCTCATGAACGTTCTGTGCTTTTGTGATTTTTACCCTATTTGTCTTATTAGGGTTTCTGATTCTTGCTTCTTTTTGCATACGCTGTGTTTATCTCACTTATTCTCAGTAATTTGTGTTAATCCCCCTAATCAATACTATGTTCTAGTTTGAATCCCTGATTTAGTGTGATTTTTACTTTACCAGGCTTATTAGGGTTTCTGATTTCGTGCTTCTCCCTGCCTTTATTTTTCGTTCATTTGTGGTACTTTCCTTTAGTTAATATTGCCTTCTATTGGAATCCCTGATTCCCCGTGATTGATATCCTTTAATCTCTACTGATTTATGAACTATAAGTTATTTTCTTGCCTTATTATGTGATTGACTACACTGTCAATCGATTCTTATAAGTCTTTACTTAATTAAAATATTATGTACCTAGCCTACTTACCTGTTCTATACTTACTGTGTTGAAATATTTCCTTATGTGTTATATTCTAGTCTTATGTGATCTCCCTCCTCATTTGTCTTTACCGTTTGAAGTTAACTCCCTTAATTTAGGAGTACTTATATTGATTTTATACTGATTGATTCTGAGTCCCCATAATTAATGCTTGACTTTGATTCTTACCTTATTATTCTACCTAGTTTCAAACTATATATACACACTCTCTCATTAACACCAACACACGAACACATTGGTTCAAAAACTATCTCTCGCACTCCAAGCTTTCTTCTCTCCTTCTTTGTTACTTGCTACTGTTCTGAGTTAGCCGGCTGCAAGCCAAGGCTAATTATTGTGCTCTCGTATTCTTCACTTTTGTGTTTGCTATCTTCTTTACTGGTATGTTCTGATTTCAATTCAAGTTCCAAAACCAATATGTTTCTTTTACTGCTTCAGTTTAGCCTGTTTCTAATTTGTTTCTATCTATGGTTTTGTTGTGCAACCTGTAGTTGATATGTTTACATTTTTGTCCATCTAGCATGTTATGTTATGTATTACTCCCCTTAGGATCAACATGCATATGTTACCCCCCCCCCCTTTTGTAGTATGTCTCAATGTGACTCTATTCAATTGTGTGGTTATCTAGTTTCTAGTATGAACCCTAATTTGTACCCTAATTTGCTTGATTCTGTGTTGATTTTGGAGTTCATGCTATTCCCTGCAAGAACTGCTATGCTTGTACATTATGTGCTCTATGTGTCCACATCTCCTATCACCTCTGTGTGAAGGTTTGTTCTATGTGTGATGCTGAACCTGCTTTGGTTTTGTGTTTGATCTGCGTTTGTTAATTGCCCTACTCTCCTCAAAAGTTGTTTAACTTAAAAACTCTCTCTTATTTTATAAAACTATTTCTACTGAGTCTCTTTCAATAACTGTTTTCCTATCAAACCCTTTCAAAACTATGTCAAGCACTCTCATCTCTACTCTTAGGTCTTTAAGTTCTGCCCCTCCAGTGTGTGACTGCTTTGGGATCCCTGTGAGATCCCTCTAAACTCTGATGCACTGGGGTTGGCATTTCCACACTGCACTTACTCAGTTATGGTGGTGAAATCTAAGTGTGAGCACTACCCAGGATCCCTTAAGGTCCTTAGGGAACTATGACACACCCGGATATGAGAAAGGCTATGAAACATTTGGGCATTTTGAGGTTCTGAAATCTGGGCCTGTTTTCAAGCTCCCTACAATTTAACTTCTTCTTTTATATCTACTTTTGTAATTCATTCAGCTACTCGTCTGTAATAATTATTTGTAAACAAATATTGGGGTTGGCTAGTGAAAAGGGGAGGGTAGTTATATATGATATCAATATCAATGGGTAGAAATCATACCTTAGGTTTACATTTCCTTTATGTGCATTAGAATCCATGTTTAGGACCAACATATTCAAATCATGTCATTAGATATCATGTTCTTAGGTTTCACGTATACTGTTCCAGCATCTCATTTGATATTATCACTTAGAAATCCTGCTTTTAGGCTAAATAATAGCATCAACATGAAAAATGTTGCTCCTGCACATCCTGAAATATGCTGTAACTTCCTGTGCATTTTGAAATCATGCTTTAGGAATTCTGCTACCATTCTGCATCTCTATGTGCATAGTAGATACCATGCTTTAGGATCTCGCCCAGTCACACCTAGTTAAACTTATGATGCATGAAAAGGGACATAAGACAGTTTCATATTTGATCATCATGTTTTAGATAAACTGGTGATAATCCCTGTATTTTGCAACACTTAGAACAACATGCTTTAGGTATAACAACTTCTAAACAGTTTTTAACAATTCTGGTAACTATTTTGCCTTACCCCCACTCCTAGGCAAGCCTTAGGTAATCAACCTTTATAAAACTGGAAAACTGTTTCTTTTGTGCCTACTACTTAATGGTTAACATGCTTAAAATCAGTAGGCAAACTGATTAGGGCCCCTGCTTATGGGTTTATAAAATAAAACTACATATCTTCTGTGTTTTGATATTCACTTAGACATCATGGTTTAGGATCCTGTCTAATAAAATGCCTCTTGTTTGTGTTTGAGTCGTGCTGTTTACGTGCATTATCTATGGAGGTAAATCTGAGCCTCTTAATTGTTCTTTCCTGCCTTTATTTGCTAAAGTCCTATTTGTTCTTGCCTGTCGCTTAGTATTTTCTCCTTTTAAACGTTAGGGGTCTGTCTAGAACTGCCTATAGGTAGAGGTCCTAATTTCCTCCAGGAACATTAAGAAGGGACGGGTAACAACACCCATAGAGGTCGTTAAACAACACTCGCTTAAATAACCACTAAGGGGTGGGAAAGGGTAGATATGGATATGGTGACCGATGCGCTAATGCCACGTGTAGCCCCTTTCTGAGAAGTGATTACCGAGCATTGTATTGATGTGGTCCTATAGGATAAACAACCTAGGACTCCCCTATCCCTTACACACGTATGCTTAGACTGTAAATATTTCAAAACCTTATATATGTGCTTAGACTTTAAATCTTCTAAAACTTTACTTCACATGTGTGCTTAGACTGCGAATCTTTTATAAAAACCTTTATTTGTTTAAGTAAAATTTATGTTTTCATAAGGAAGCCATCGAAGGCTTTCCACAAATTGAGATTATTTGCTACTTATTTAAATTCACAAAGCTTGTTTGTCCGGGAACCACATTTGTGGACTTTGAGGGGTGCCTAACACCTTCCCCTTGAAGTAATTTCAAGCCCTTACCCAATCTCTGGTTATTCAAATCTGTGTTATAATGACCACTAGTAGTGCTCTTACGCACCTTAATTCGTTAGGTGGCGACTCTTCAATTCCTTACATACCCCTTTTACCAAAAGTAAATGAGTTGTCCCAATAATGTCAAAAAACCTAACCGATCCAAAAGGAGAGGGAAAAAGGGGGCGCGACAGCCTGTACCGTGGCATTGAATGACTGTACCAGTCATATCTCCTTGCATTAATTGCGCATGTACCATGTAGAGATTCTCCATCATATATAAAGGGGACCCTTGTCATTTTGTAAGTGACATGATATTCAATATACAAAACAAGAATATCCTCCGCTTTCTAACAAAGAACATTCTCTTCAATTGCCTCATTAAATTATTGCTTCTCATTTATTGTGTTCTTGAGTTATTCTCCATTTATTGCGTATTATTGATCATAAATAGGCCAACCTTAAGGCCTTCAATATTGTTATACCATCATCAACTGCCCTTAGCCAAGTTCCTCGAGCTCGACCTCGAGGCCTGCCCTACCCCCCTCGAGACTGGCCTCATTGGAGCCTGGTTTTCTTAACTTAGTTCTTTTTGCACCAATTTCATTTTTCTCGCTTCATATTCAACATCTATTTCTTAAACAACCGGTATTAAAATAGGCACATATTTTTAGAACCACATAATCAAATATAATTGTAATTACTATTTTCAGGGTAAACAGTTTTGTGCCCACCGTGGGGCTAAAAATAATAGTACTCATTTTAGTGCTGGTTTTCTAAAAACACAAGTTATTCTTCACACTTTTTCTTGTCCAAGAATCCTCATATTCAGGTCAGAAAATGCCTAATTCAATAAACGCACGTGAAAACAATGATCCTGAGAAACGCAGACCACAAGAACCCGTGCTCAAACGGGCCAAAGTGCCGATGCCACGAAAGAGCGAACTCAAAATTGTATACCTAAAAGAACTATCATGTTCAGAGTGGAAGACAGCGAAGCATTGTCCCAACCACATAGCGATACGTTGGTAATTTCTTTCCTCTTAAATAACGTTCAAATTAAGCGTGTGCTCGTGGATCCAGGTAGCTCGACCAATATAATCAGATTCGGGGTAGTGGAGCAGCTCAAGCTGCTTGACCAAATCATACCTGATTCTAATGCCCTCAGAGGTTTTAACATGGAGAGCGAAACGACGAAGGGGGAGATCTTCCTCCCAGTGGATGTGTCCGGTACAGTTCGAGATACCAGGTTTCATGTCATCGAAGGGGACACGAGATACAACGACCTGCTGGGAAGGTCATGGATACAAAACATTAGGGAAATACCGTCGACTCTCCACCATATGTTGAAATTCCAACAGCAAATGGCATAAAAATAGTGTATGGGGAGCGACACACTGCAAAAGAAATGTTCGCAGTGCACGACGTGGCGCCTAAGCCTGTATATTTTACCTCCGAGGGATCAAAATATAGGCTGGTCCCCGAAGACTATGAGGAAGACTTCCTTACTCCTAAAACTTTCATTTCCCCCGAAGAGTCCGACGCAACAAGATCAATGGTCGAAGAGCTGGAACAAACTGTTCTGGTGGAACACCTTCCAGATCAAAAGGTATACCTGGGAATGAGACTAACCCCCGAACTCAGGAAAAAACTCATTCAATTTATGATCAATCGATTGAGCGTCGACCCCAGGTTCAAACCGGTAAAGCAAAAAAGGAGGCCTCAGTCCGAGGTAAAGCATGCGTTCGTCAACGATGAGGTAACAAAACTCCTCAAAATAGGGTCCATCAAGGAAGTAAAGTATCCCGAGTGGTTGGCTAATGTTGTAGTGGTCCCCAATATAGGGAATGTGCGTAGATTATAAGGACTTAAATAAAGCATGCCCTAAGGACTCATTCCCACTGCCCAACATCGATCGATTGATTGATGCCACAACCGTCCACGAGACTCTCACTTTTCATGACGCCTACTCCGGGTATAATCAGATTCAGATGAACCCCGAGGATAGGGAGAGAACTTCGTTCATTACGAAATATGGTACGTACTGCTACAATGTGATGCCTTTCGGACTAAAAAACGCAGGGGCCACATACCAATGCTTAGTTAATAAGATGTTCGAACATCAAATAGGCAGATCTATGGAAGTTTACATTGACGACATGCTAGTTAAGTCCCTGTGCGCAGAGGACCATTTGACTCATTTGCAGGAAACTTTTGACATCCTCAGAAGCTACAACATGAAGCTCAACCTTGAGAAATGTGCCTTCGGCATAGGATCGGGAAAATTACTAGGCTTCATGGTATCAAATAGGGGGATTGAAATCAACCCCGAAAAAATCAAGGCCATCGAATAAATTACGGTGGTGAACAACGTAAAGGCAGTATAGCGGTTGACCGGGCGAATAGCAGCATTGGGCCGATTTATCACGAGATCATCGGATCGGAGCCATCACTTCTTCTCCCTGCTTAAAAAGAAAAACAACTTTGAATGGACCTCGGAATGCGAACACACCTTGGAAGGTTTAAAATGGTATATCTCAAGCCCATCTTTGCTCCACACCCCGAATGAGGACGAAACGCTATATCTGTATTTGGCTGTGTCTGAGATAGCGGTAAGTGGCGTTTTGGTTCGAGATGAGCAAGGTACTCAATTCCCTATCTACTATGTGAGTCGAAGCTTGGGAGATGCTGAAACCAGGTACCCACACTTAGAAAAATTAGCTCTTACATTAATAAGTGCGTCTCGAAAATTGAACCTTATTTTCAAAGCCACCATATATGTGTTTTAACAACATATCCTCTTCGGAATATATTGCATAAAACTGAATTATCGGGCCAGCTCGCCAAATCAGCCATCGACCTCGGGGGGTATGATATTGAATATCAGCCCCGAACGGTTGTCAAGTCCCAAATTCTAGCTGACTTTTTGGCCGATTTTGCGCCCGCCCTCGTGCCCGAGGTAGAAAAAGAGCTTCTGCTAAAAACGACCGCATCATCGGGGGTGTGGACTTTATTCACCGACAGTGCCTCAAATATGAGGGGATCCGGGCTCGGCATAGTTTTGAAGCCACCTACAGGTGGCGTGATTAGACAATCTATAAAATCTGCAAAGCTGACTAACAACGAAGCCGAATATGAGGTTATGATTGCAGTTCTTGAGTTAGCCAAAGGCCTGGGAGCGGAAGCCGTTGAAGCCAAATGTGATTCCCTCCTGGTAGTAAACCACGCAAACGGGAGTTTCAAGGTACGAGAGGATAGGATACAACGGTACCTAGACAAGCTTCAAACTACTTTGCGTCGTTTCAAAGAGTGGACTGGTCCATGTGCCTCGGGAGCAGAACAGTAGGCTGATGCACCCGCAAACCTAGGGTCCTCCGTCGAGGAAGATGACGTACTCCCTGGGGCTGTTGTTCAGATATCCAAATCAGTGATCAAAGAAGGCCATGCCGAAATCAATTCCACCAGCCTGACATAGGATTGGAGAAACAAATATATCGATTATCTGGTAAGTGGAAAACCTCCCACAGATCCAAAAGAATCAAGGGCCCTTCAGACCAAAGCAGCCCGATTTTCACTCGACGAGAGTGGAACTCTGTACAGAAGAACCTTCGATGGTCCCCTAGCAGTATGCTTGGGAACAGGGGACACTAACTACGTGCTCCGAGAAATCGACGAGAACACCTGTGAAAATCACTCCGGCGCCAATTCTTTAATTCAAAAGGTGATCAGAGCAGGTTACTACTGGGACAGTATGGAAAGGGACATCAAAGAATTCGTCCGAAAATGCGACAAGTGTTAGAGATTCGCGCCCATGATCCACCAACCCGGTGAACAACTACATTCGGTCTTATCGCCATGACCATTCATGAAATAGGAAATGGACATAGTCGGCCCACTACTGATGGCACCAGGTAAAGCTAGATTTATTCTGTTTAGGACTGACTATTTCTCAAAATGGGTGGAAGCACAGGACTATGAAAAGATAAGAGAAAAAGAAGTTATCGACTTCATATGGGATCACATCATATGCCGATTTGGGATCCCTTCCGAGATAGCGTGTGATAACAGGAAGCAGTTCATCGGAAGAAAAATAACAAAGTTTCTTGAGGATCACAAAATCAAAAGAATACTATCAACGCCCTACCACCCGTGTGCAAACGGCCAAGCCGAATCCACAAACAAGAATATCATTCGGAACTTGAAAAAGAATCTAGAAAATGCGAAGGGAAAATGGAGAGAAATGCTGCCCGAAGTACCATGGGCATACCAGACTACCTCTAAATCAAGCACCGGACGCCGTTCTATTTGGTATATGGGTCCGAGGCCTTAATACCAGTCGAGGTCGGGGAGCCGAGTGCCAGATTCCGACATGCCACCGAAGACTCAAACAATGAGGCCATGACCACGAACCTCGAACTATTAGACGAGAAGCGAGAAGCTTCACTGGTCCGGATGGCCGCCCAAAAACAAAGAATCGAAAGATACTACAACCGAAGAGCAAACCTCAGATATTTCAAAATCGGGGACTAAGTCCTAAGGAAAGTCACCCAAAGCACTCGAAACCCTAACGAAGGGAATCTAGGCCCGAGCTGGGAAGGACCGTACCGCGTCCTCGAAATAATCGGCAAAGGATCCTACAAGTTAGGCACCATGGAAGGCGAGAAACTGCCAAACCATTGGAACATATCGGTGCTCAAGCACTATTATTGCTAAGGTACGATCCTCCCCATCTTTCCTTCAAAATTTTGCACTAACCAAATGCACAGGTTAGCGAATAAAAGGAATCAAAACATCCTCCAACTCGAAGGCCTTAGGTTTTAAAGCATGCGTTGCGCTCTTTTTCCCTCGCGTTGGAATTTATCCCAAAATGGGTTTTACCGACGAGGTTTTTAACGAGGCAACATCCATATTCTACCTAAGGAGAACTCACCAAGTATCCAAGGCTTCTCTCCGATCAACCTTGAATACTGAGGGGCATCCCCCCAGGAGATCACAAAAATATGCCAAAGAGGGTCTCGACAGGAGAATGATGTATCAGACCAAATGGTCGAATGAACCGTGTCCATGTAGAATAAACGAATCCTCGATGAAAAAACATGTGTACTTGTACCAAGTAATAAGAGAAATACCTTCTATCATAAAAAAATTTTGTACATCAAAGAAGTCTGCCATTTTTATAAAAAACAGCCCCGGGGCCAAAAATTTAGCAAGCACACAGGAACTGTCTTCGATAGCCGCTCCACCGAGTCACTAAGCTCGGAGCCGTAAGACCCCAGGGCAGGTAACTCCGAGCGTATAAGCCCTCCTCGAGGCAACATCAATTCCGACGCGGGGACTGTCCCCGACAGTTGGTTCATTAAGTCACTAAACTCGAAGCCGTAAGACCCCAGGGCAGGTAACTCCGAGCTCATAAGCCCTCCTCGAGGCAACATCAATTCCGACTCGGGAACTGTCCCCGACAGTCAGTTCATCAAGTTATAAAACTCGAAACAGTAAGACCTCAGGGCAGGAAAATTTTAACTCATAAGCCGTTTTCAAGGCAACATACAAATTTGTAAGACCTTAAAACAGGCATAAACCCCATATCAAAGTCAAGGCTATATATCGAACTTATAAGACCCAAAAGGGATACCCTAGATATAGGCGCCATGGCTATCTCACTCGGGGACTAAAAGGCTATGACCAAACACAAATGACCACCGTCATAAGGCTCCGCCTAAACTAACGCAACTCGGAGACATCCGACTGTTGCCATAAAATCACACGCCTTCATCTACTTTGAAAAAACTTCGAAAAAAATCGGTTAAAGGTTTTTCCAACCTAAAGCATAAGAGCCCAAGTCGCCCGTTGCATTAAAGGCTATACAAACCTAAAGCATAAGAGCCCAAGTCGCCAACTAGTCATATCGACCTTACGCGTAAGAGCCCGAGTCGCCAGCTACGGGTCATACCAACACAAAGCGCCTCCGGGCCAATCTGAAAACCTGAGGGCTGTTGATCTCGAGTCGAAACCCAACTCGGAGACTAAGCTCGATACGGTTAACTCAAAGCGCCTCAGGGCCAAAAAAGCGTAAGAGTCCAAGTCGCCCGCTGCATTAAAGGTTGTACCAACCTAAAGCGTAAGAGCCCAAGTCACCATCTAGTCGTATCGACTTTACGAGTAAGAGCCTTATTCGCCAGCTACGGGTCATACCAAACCAAAGCGCCTCAGGGACAACTTAAAAACCTAAGGGCCATTGAGCTCGAGTCGAAACCTGACTCGGAGACTAAGCCCGATACGGTTAACTAAAAGTGTCTCAAGGCCAAAAAAGCATAAGAGCCCGAGTCCCCCGTTACATTGAAAGTCGTATCGACCTTATGCGTAAGAGCCCGAGTCGTCAGCTACGGGTCATATCGAAACAAAGTGCCTCAAGGCCAACTTAAAAACCTAAGGGCCGTTGAGCTCGAGTCGAAGCCCGACTCGGAGAATAAGCCCGATACGGTTAGCTAAAGCGCCTCAGGGCCAAAAGAAGCATAAGAGCCCGAGCCGCCCGCCACATTAAAGGTTGTGCCAACCAAACGCGCAAGAGCCCAGGCTGCCATCTTAAAAAAGCCTCAGAACCAAATTCTAACCCCAAGGGTTCTCATTCCTAAATCCTATTTATCGGACTAATCACCGACATGCATCAAAGCCTACTTCAGAGTACCAGAGAAGAAACAAGGAATAATGAAAAGCCTTTTTATATGATAAAATTTCGTGAAGCATATTTACAAAGCCTGAAATCAGAGCCCTTATACAAGGAGAAAAAATAAACAAAAACCTAATCTACAACTAGGGTGTACCTTCAACGGCTTCTTTAGAGGTTATACTTTTAGCAGCTTGGCCCTCGACCCCCGGGTCTTCGAAGACCTCTTCCCCCTCTGGGACTTCACCTCGTCCTCATCATCTTGCGAGCCACTACCGAATCATCTTCGAAAGCAAGCAGCGCCTCCGACTCCTTTTCTAGGATCTTCACCCGCTCGATCTCGGCCAAAAAATCAAGACCCCCTACACGTATATCCTCGAAATCTTGTCTCTGAGACTTTAATCGGGCAAGCTCTAGAGCTCGGGTAAGCTTGAGCTTAGACTCATCGGTTGCCTTCCTGTCCTGGGCATTTGCAGCAGCATCATCAGCCTTATACGAATCGATGAGCGCACTGGCTTCGGACTTAACTAAAGACAGCTCAGTGATCGATTCAGCATACAGGCCTTTATATTTTCCACTTTCAGCCCTCGCCTCCTGAAGGCAATTCTCAAGCAAGGATAACTTCCCTTGAAGGGTCTCTCTCTCAGAAGTTATCTCACTCAGTCGCTCCTTAAAGCCAAGGATCTCGGCGTCCCTGGCTCCGAATCCTTCCTGCATTTGGGCATCTTCCTCTTTAAGCTGCAAAAATCGGCCCGATAAGTTTCGAGTACAGATGGAAGGCAAGAGCAGAAGCAAAACATATAGAAATCCATGTTACCTGCTCATCAAGATCACTCAGCTTTCGAAATACCGTTTCTAAACAGGCTCGGAGGACCAGCTCATCTTCCTCTTTTTTGGCAAGATGAGCCCTGAGCTCACCCACCTCCGATAAGAATCTCATCCGCTCTCCTTCATGATGAGCCAACTCAGACTGAAACTTGGCCAAGGACTGGCTGTAAAGCACTTTCGCCTGAAAGCACAAAGGAAGTAGGGTCAATGAAATGCTAATCAAGGTTCGAAACAATCAGTGAAGGAAGTACCTATTTTCAAAGCCTTTCAACCTCCTCAAAAATAGGCATGCCATTAAGATCGGAACTCATCTCGGCCATGGTGAAGATCCCCTTAACTATGTTCTTCCCTACGAGAGATGCCTACACATAAGAAGATTCTATGCTATGGGCGCCTTGTTCCTCCCTCGGAGAAAATGTCGAAACCGGTGGAGAATCTCCTACATCAATAACCCCGAATAGCTCAATCGAGGCCTTCGACTCGCATCCGGGATCCCGCAGCTCATCCACTGAACAACCCTCATTTCGAGAAGCATCTCGGGCAACAATTGGCTTGGGGACATCACCTGGCCTACCCTCGAAGGCCCCTCCGTACCCAGGAAGGATGACGTCATCAAAATCTGAGTGAGAAGCCCTCGACTCTTCGATGATCAAATCAGCAGAGGCAGGAGCGGTTACATTTCCACCTCCCTCGGGTAACGTCGGGGAATCATCTTTCTTGTTTGAAGCCGCAGAATCAGGTTGATCAACAACAAAGACAGCCCTACCGGGCCTAGGTGAACGGATAAGTATATACACTGAGGAAACCGACATTTTGGAAGGTTATGCTTTCCTCCTGAGAAAAAATCTCCACTTGAACTGCATCTCCCCAGTGGCAGTCGGTTTTCACCTCCTCGGCGTTTGTTATCAAACTAACATACTGTGTTGCGGGCTCACCTCGCCCTGGCTTCGACGAAGTTTGTCGACCTTAAAGTCAGTAGAAGTCTCGCAGGAACCAGGGATGCATTCCTCGAGATTTGGGGGTACCATTACCCTACCCTTAGAAGAGCGTAAAGATGAAGAGGCTTTATCTTCTCGTGCAATAACTATGGAGGCCTCAGCCATTTCTGGTATTAGATTTCGAAGGAAACTAGGAAGAATTGGACAGAGAGGGGATGCACAAAAGAAGCAATGTGGGCTCTCTTTGTAAATATAGAAGAAGTAATGGAGAATGAGAGATAAAAGGGGGAGTATTTATAGGGCCCAACCACACACGTTGGTAAAACCCAAAGAGCATCCAACCGCTACAATAAATTCGAATCTTTTTCAAAAATTGTGTGAATGTAAAACATTTCCTCTTATCGCATCAGCTGCCAATGGGCATGTTTAACGGAGCACTAAAGGCGTTGAAAGGTTGGCGAATTCAGATCATTTCTTGTCTTTTCACTCCAACAAATGCGGGGACTATATGTATGCGGTGAAACTGGGCAAGGTCGATTTTCGGGCTTCTTTAGCACTCCGAGTGAATTGGCCTCAACTGTATCGACACAGAGTCCAAATTTTAACCCCGAGACGCACCCCTCGAGAAAGTATTCCGAGGAGTCAATATACCTTGGGGCAGGGCAAGCATCGAAGAACGTTATGGGAAAGCGGGAAGTCCTAGAAAGTGCATGGTTAAAGCTGACAAAGTGCACAAGATAGTACAGGCCTGCACCATGGCATTGAATGACTGTACCAGTCATATATCCTTACATTAATTGCACATGCACCATGTACAGATTCCCCCTCATATATAAAGGGGACCCTTGTCATTTTTAGGATGGATTTTCAGGGGTTACAACAGGGATAGGAGTAACATAACCAATAGTTTTTAATCTTTCGTACAGCTGGTCAGTAGGTTCAGCAATGGCAGTATATTGCTTGGGTGGCCCGTGGTCAAAATTGGGTTGAGGTCTTGGAAAATTTTGGCGAGCAGGGGGTGACTGGAAGTGAGAGGGTTGAGAGTTGTATGTATGCTAGACAGTGGCTGGTTGGGAATATCTGGGAGACGAGGGCTGATAAGCACGTGGGGGTGACGGTTGATATGTTGGCGAAGGTGCTGGTTGATATATAGGTGGGGGTGCTTGGTATGTGAGTGGGGAAGTTCGGTATACCAACTGGGATTTGGGTCCATGTGCAACCATTACCGTCCATGTATCTTTCTTCTTGGATATACCACCAGACTGCAAGGCTTTGTTGGTGGCTTGTAGTGCTTTGAAATTAGTAACCACTCCGCTCTTAATCCCTTCTTCAATTCTCTTGCCTAGCTTGATGATGTCAGAGAATTTGTGGTTTTCAATTACCATCAACCTCTCATAATACTGCGGGTCCTGTGCCCGGACGAAGAATTTTTTCCTTTGTTCTTCATCTAGGGCACGCCTGATCTTGTCTGCTTCAGATCTCCAGCGAGTGGCATGCTCGCGAAAAGTTTCGGTGGGCCTTTTCTTGAGGTTCTCGATATAAAATATGTCTGGAGCATTCTCCGTGTTGAACCTAAATCGTTTCATGAAATCTGGGGCCATGCCTACCCAGTTGGACCACTTCTTAGGGTCTTGGCTGATGTACCAAGATAAAGCATCTCCGATGAGGCTTCTCATGAACAATTTCATGCGAATCTTCTCGTCTCTTCCTATTCCAACCAATTTATCACAATAGGTTCTCATATGGACCTGGGATCACCTGTACCGTTGAACATCTCGAACTTAGGAGGTTTTTAACCCCCTGGTAGTTCAACATCAGGTTGTATGCAGAGATCTTCATAGTTCAATCCCTCAACTTTTTTAGTTCCTTCGACGCCCTGGACTCGGCTAATCAGTCTCTTGAGTTCTTCGGCCAAGTTCTTAATGAGCATATCCTTCTCACTGGATTCAGGTGTGTAAGAAATGGGTTGGGTGGAGTGAGGTAGAGTCTCCACGTATATGGGGTTGTTATGATGGCCTGGTGCCTGAGCATAGAGGTGGTCATTTGTGGAGTTTTGTGGTTCATGGATGATATGTGAGGTGTTTCTCAGAGTGTGGCAAGTGTTGCATTGTGGTAGAATAGTTTGTTTTTTTGGTGGAGTTGTACGGTGGTGAGTTGTGGGAGGCTTCTGTTTGTTTGGGTTATTCTGAGGAGGTATGGGGTTTTCGGTATTCGGATGATTGACATCTGAAACACTAAGTGAGAAGGACAGATTCACCAAGTTTCGCACATGTTCAAGTTCCCTTGGATTTTTAACAACCTTTGCTCGAGTTGTGACATAGCATCATTCTGAACCTGAGTACTTTGATTGTCAGGAGCTTCTGTTCGTTCAGCTGTCATTGTGTTTTCCTTTCTGATATTGCTCAAATCTTCCATTTTTCCTTTGACTTTGCCTTTAGGTGGACTAGGAGGAGAAGGAGGTGGAGGGCCCCTGGATCTTGTGTGATATGATGATGATGCCAGAATGCACGAACCAACCTTTGGGGAGGGGAATAAAAGAAAGAAAACAAAAGCAAAAACAAAAGGTAGCCAAGTCAGTGAGGAACATGAGAAAATATTGCAGTATTTAAACACACATTACAAGAATATAAAAGCGTGTCCTAATTTGGGGAGCCTCGTTGTGCCCGAGGTAGGCTTAGCGACAAGTTGATTTGGAGAACTTAGATGCCAATAGTTACCTCATTTCATTAATGTAAAAGTAGATAAATCTAAAATGACACTGAACAAGATAAGTCACTAATGGCACTTGGCCTTATTACATTTGAAAAAGCAGGTAAATCTAATCTACTTGGTCCCAGAAGGACCTTCCCCAAGCTTGATCTTCCTGGCTCTGTCGATCAGGTTCCCCAGGTCGTGCATGCCCAATAGTAGGTGCCTTTGTCACTTGGCAAAAGGTCTTCCCACCAATCCAACAACAATGGTGGTATTCTTTGGACAATGCCGAACCTGGGGACTTCGTGCCTCATTTTCTGCAAAATAGATAAGGTTAGACCTTTTCTCCCTCCAGATTGAACTATTTATACATCAGTGATTAGCATATTGGTACTTATTTCTCCAAATTAATGCACAGATCGTGATCGTGTCCGTTGGGATTATAAGAACCCCGGTGGACTTTTGGATAAGACTCTCTTAAAGGGTTTTTGTGCGGACGACGCATTAACCCAGCTAGGTTTGACCATGATGCATGCACAATATAACAAGAGTAAGGTTTCTATGGGGTTGTAGACTGGTAACCTAAAGCGGACAACTTGAGGGTGAAAGGCACGGAAAATAAGCCTTTCCGAATTTAGGGGGTGATATAAAATAGGAAGAGCGCAACCACTCATCAAGCGTTGCTATTGGATTTGTATAGGCACAAGTGGAATATGATGTTGAGCATGATTATGCAATAAAAGCATGTTTTCATGTATTTGCACATTATGAAAGCAGTAAATACAACAGTTATGATTGAAAAGCAGTTACAAAGGAAAACAAAAAGAAACATTTCAGTTTAAAAGAATAAATACTTGGGAAAGTGAACAATTAATTGCACATAAAGGGAAAGGGAAAGGGTGCAGGTATTAGGAAAGTAAAGACAAATTCACAAAGCAGTTTGAAATGGTAAAATCCTAGATGTCCCCATCAGTGTCGCCATGCTGTCGCGCCCCCATCTTTCCTATCCTTTCATATCGGTCTGGGTTTTTGACATTATTGAACAACTCATTTCCTTTTGGGATAAGAGATGTGAAGGATTTTAAGAGTCACCACCTAACAAATTAAGGTGCGTTAGGGCACCTATTAAGGGTCACAATAACACTAATTGAATAATCAAAGATTGGGTAAGGGCTTGAAATTACTCCGAGGGGAAGGTGTTAGACACCCCTCAAAGTCCACAACTGTGGTTCCCGGCCAAACGAACTTTGTGAATTTAAGCAAGTAGCAAATAGGCAGTCAAAGTATACACATGGGAGCAAGTAACTGTTTGAAAAGATTCGTAGTCTAAGCACACATATGTGATAAAGTTTTGAAAGATTTCCGGTCTAAGAACACATATGTAGGGGATAGGGAAGCCCTAAATTATTTATCCTATAGGATCACATCAATGCAATGCGCAGTAATCACTCCTCAGTAAGGGGCTACACGTTGCATTAGCGCACCGGTCATCATCCATATCTACCCTTTACCCCACCCCTTAACAGTTATTAAGCGAGTTTATTTAGCGATCTCTATGCATGTTGTTACCTGTCCCTTCCTTGTGGTCCTGGAGGAATGTAGGACCTCTAGATATAGGTAGTTCTAGACAGACCCCTAAGGTTTTGAAAGGATAAAATTCTAAGCGACATGCAAGAACAAATAAGACTAATTCGATAAATGCAGGAAGGCAGTTATGAGGCCCAGATTTACCTCCACAAGTAATGCACATAATCAGCACGTCTCAAACACAAACAAAAAGTAGTTTTATTAGATAGGATCCTAAGCAGAATTCTAAATGAGTACCCATGCATAGAAATATGCAGCTTTATTTTTTTATAAACTCAGAAGCAGGGGCCTAATCAGTTTGCCTACTGATTTTTAAGCCTGTTAACCGTTAGACAATTCAGAAGTTGTTTTACCTAAGAGCATGATGTTCTAGGTGTTACGAAAATGCAGGGATTGTTACCAGTTTTATCTAAAATAGGATAATCATATGTGAGATCGTGTTATACCTTTTCATGAATCAGTAGTTTAAACTAGGCGTGGTTAAGCAAATGCAATAGAGTCCTAGAGCATGGTATCTAATATGCACATATAAAATGCAAAATGGTTAAGACATAATTTCAGAATGCACAAGATTCCTAAAAACATGATTTCTAAATGCACAAAGAGTTACATGATGATCGAAAACATGATTTTGAATGCACAGGAGTAACAGTTTTATATTAATTGTATTATCCTAGGAGCAATATTTCTATGTGGTAGGCATAAGCATAAATTAAGGACATGCTGTGTGTTGAAGCAGTAAACATGAAAATCCTTAAAGACATGATATCTAATGCATGTTTGGCATGGTTTGAACGAATATGTTGGTCCTAAGCATGGATTCTAATGTAGATATAGGGAATGCAAAAGCCTAAGGCATGATTTCTACCCAATGATAGAATATATAACTACCCTTCCCATTTCACTAGTCAACCCCAATATCTGTTTACCAATAATTATTATAGACCAGCTGAATAAATTACATAAATAGATGAAGAAAAAGAAGAAGTTAAACTATAGTGAGCCTGAAGTAGGCCCAAATGTACCAAGTTGTGCATAGCCTCATATGCCAAAGTCATAGCCTTTCTCATGTCCGGGTTTGTCAGAGTTCTCTAAGGACCTCAAGAATTCTGGGCAGTGCTCACACCCAGATTTCATAACCAGAAATGAGTAAGTGCAGTGTGGAAGAGCCATCTCCAGTGCATCAGGGTTCAGAGGGATCTCACAGGAATCCAAAAGCAGTCACATACTAGAGGGGTAGAACTTAAGGACCTACGAGTAGAGTAAGAGTGCTTCACATAGTTTTTTGAAAATGCTTTGGTATAAAACAGTATTGAAAAGATTCGGTTGAATGGAGAAGTCTTATAAAATAGGAGTTATTTAATAGTAAAATAGTTTTAACAAGAACAGTGTCGTCAAACAAACAACAGATCAACCATATAGTTATCGGATTCAACATTGCTCAACAACATACTTTCACATAGGGAAGTTGGGAATTGGGTACACATAGGGCATGTATATGTAATGACCCGGTTGGTCGTTCCGTGAGATTTACCCCTTTTTCCCCCATTTATACTTTATCATATATTTCTTAGCCTATTTATGTTGTGTTGGGTCAGTTGGTTTGGGTTCGGAGTGGTCATGGTGAGAATTGAGGCATTTAGTCTCTCAAAGTAGCTTAATAATTGAAAAAGTCAACTGAGAGTTGACTTATTGGTGAACAACCTCGGAATGTGGATTTTATGGCTCGGATAGCTTCGCTAGATGATTTGGGACTTAGGAGTGTGTTCAGAATGAAGTATTGATGTCCGGTGTAGAATTAGGCTTGAATTGGCGAAAGTTAGTTTTTGGCGATTTCCGGTCGGTAGTGAAAATAGGATATCGGGGTCGGAGTGAGATTGCGGAAGATGGAACAGGTCCGTAATGTCATTTTGGATATGTGTGCAAAATTTCAGGTCAATCGGAGGTGTTTTGGTTGGTTTCAGCGTCGTTGGCGAAATTTAGAAGTTTCAAAGTTCATAGGTTTGAATTTGATGTAATTTTGGTGTTTTCATGTTTTTTGGTGTTTTGAAGGCTCGAATAAGTTTGAATAATGCTATGCGGTGTGTTGGTATGTTTGGTTGGGGCCCCGAGGGGCTCGAGATTGATTTCGGATGGTTGGCGGAGTTTTGAACTTAGGAAATTACAGCAAATGGCTGCTAGTATAAACTTTCTGGTGTGTGGCCACACCTGCGGATGGGTAGCCGCAAGTGGAACACCGCAGGTGCGAAAGGAGGCTAGGCAGGGGGAGTCCGCAGGTGCGAAGAGTTGGCCGCGCCTGCGAAGCCGCGGGAGCGAAGAAAAGATCGCAGGTGTAGAGAAAAGATCACAGGTGCGAGAATTGGTCCGTTAGTGGAATTTCGCAGGTGCGTGTCCGCAGGTGAGTGTCCGCATGTGTGATGAAAGGTCCGCATGTGTGTATTAGCTGTGCAGAACAGTATAAAAGAAAGCCTCCGTGAAATTTTAGTCATTCTACCATTTTTGCATGCGGTTGGAGGTTATTTGAGGGCAATTTGAAGAGAGAATTCGAGGGTCTTCAGTGGAGGTAAGTTCCCGGATTATTAAAGTCATTTATATGCTATTTTGTTTGGATTAGGCTTGTAATTTGAAGGATTAAAGTAGAAAAAGTTTGGAAAAATGGGAGGAGGATTTGGAAAATTCTTTTGGCGATTAGGGTAGGCAATTGTGGTCAGATTATGGTGTTTTTGGTATGTGTAGAATCGTAGGAGGAAGAGGTTTTTAGTGATATAAATTTTATCGAATTTCGAGACGTGGGCTCGGGGATCGGGTTTGGCCGAATTTCGAGATTTTTGTATAAATTGATAGTTTTTGATTGGGTTGTGTTCCTTTAGTATATATTAATGATGTTAGAGCTGGTTTTGGTTAGATTCGGAGAAATCGGGAGCCAATTTGAGGGGCAAGAGCATAACGGACTAGTATTGTGGCCCGGTAGAGGTAAGTAATGGTTATAAATCTTGTCTTGAGGGTATGAAACCCCGGTCTTCATATTTCTCACTGTTTTTAGAATGGCACACATTTCCGATGATGAGTATGTGACGCGCACTAGTTTTTGGATTGGACTTGGTCCTCTCCGCGGCAACTATTGAGTTGCGTATTTTACTCTAAATCATATGTTAAACTGTGTTGTAAATACTATTTCTTTGGGCTATAAGCCATGTTTGGGGCCTCGTGCCGACTTGTTTAGACCCCTTGGGGGCTTTTTCCTACTATTTTCCTCACTGTTTATTAATGATTTCACTCAGTCACATTGTGCTTACTGTTTTCGAAACTCAACCTGATTTACACTACTTGAGATTTAAAAATGATGTTTTGGGTCGAGTAACTGATTCGCCCGAGGGGATTTTGAGAGGTTTTGACTGAGTGAGGCCGAGGGCCAAATTGTGAGGATATGATATGCCACGAGGTGGCTTTATATTAGTGCTTGGGCTGAAGGAGCCCCTCCGGAGTCTGTACATACCTCTAGTGAGCGCATGTACCTACTGATTGCTGAGTTCTGAGTGCCGAGTGATGAGTGATTGGGAGGCATGAGTGACCGTGAGGTTGCTCGAGGGGCTGATACTGAGTGGCTGTGAGGTGCTGAGCGATGTTCTGCCCGAGGGGTGATTTATGATTCATGTTTTTTCCCGAGGGGCTACTTATGATTTATTTTGTTTTCATACTAAATCTTTTGGTATGAAATTGTTGAAAATATACATTTTTCAAAGAATTTTTTTGAAGTTGGTTTTAAGGCATGATGATTTCATATATCTATGTATATACTGTTAGAAAGAACGGTTGTGCATATTGTGAATTGATTGATTTTTATGTGTTTTCTTGCCGCTTAGACTTTATTTATTTTCATTACTACTGAGTTGGCGTACTCACATTACTCCATGCACCCCTGTGTGCAGATTCAGGTGCAGATACCGAGCATTAGCTATCTATTCTGTGCGGAGCCGAAGTGCGGGATATAGAGGTAGTTGTTCAGCGTCCGCATCATCTCTGTTTTCCCTTCTTTGTTGCATCTAGCTATTCGTCGGAGGTTTTGTATTATAATAGTATATCGTTTGGCATATTTTCTTAGATGCTCATGACATGTTGGCTCCGGGTTCTGTGGTTGGTTGAACTGTTTAACTGTTTATTGGCCTAATGTATTTTGTAAATTCTGTATACTTTACGAAATGCTTGAAATTGGTTGGGATTTTTGAAAGAAACTGTAAATATGAGATTATTGGCTAGCCTAGTTCCACGATATGCGCCATCACGGTAGGTTTAGGATTGGGGTCGTGGGATAGCTAATGGTACCAACACAGTATGAATTCCAGGACAAACAGTTGAGAACAAAATTAAACATAGAATCAGACAACTTAGAGTAACAAATCAGTTTTGTAAAAACAGGTGCATGCCAGAATTGGACAACAAATAGACAAGCGTTCAAAAACAGAGTAGAGTCATACTGAGATAGACTACAGGGGAAGTAAACATGCTGATCCTAAAGGGGTAGGACATAACTAACATGCTGGGTGAAGCAATAATGTAAACATGTTAGTTACATATCGAACAACAAAACAACAGACAGAAATAGATCAGGAATATAATAAACTGAAGCAATAGGAAACACATTGGTTTGGGAGCTTGAATTTAAAATTAGAACATACCAGTAAAGAGAGTAAACACAAAGTGAAGAACAGGAGAGTGCAATAATTAGCCTTGGCTTGCAGCCGGCTAATTTAGTAACAATATCAAGTAACAAAGAAAGCAAAAGAGTTTTTGAGTGTATGAGAGATGTGAACTAATGTGAGTTCGTGTGGCTGAAATATAACTAAGGAAATAATTCAAACACAGTACAGGCATAGAGTAAGCGATTAAGGCTAGGTACATAATGTTCTAATTAAGGAAATAATATAAGAATCAATTAACAGTATGGTCAACCACATAATAAGGCAAGAAAATAATTTAGAAGTCGGAAATCAGTAAAGGGCATCAATCACAGGAAATCAGTAAAGGGTATCAATTAGAAAAAATTAGGGATTCAAAAAAAATAGCACTGATTAAAGGAAATTACTACAAACTTCTAGAATAAACATAGTATAGGGAGAAGAAAAATCAGAAACCCTAATGAGCATAACGGAGTAGAAATCACGGAAATTCAGAACATATTCATGAGAAACAGACATGAATACAAAATCAAATGAAAAAATCAGCGTAGACAGACTCAGAACCCAGAACTAAGCCAAGAAATTAGGGGTTTTAACACAGTTAATCAGGTTAAAGGAAAACCTAAATAAATCGTTTAAACATAGCTTGCTTGTACTATCGCTCGCCTGCCTGACCTGCTTTCTGGCTAGCTTCTTTATGAAAGGAGGGCATAGAAATTTGACTTTGATGGCACGACTAATCAAAATGGGTAAAGATTATAGAATAACACATAAAATCAGAGGAAAAGTCATTTTGAAAAGGGGTTAAGAAACCCTAGTTATGGAGACGAAGAGACGTTTTGAAAAGATCAGAAAGATTCTCATGGAAAACAGTAAAATAACTCAGAATACTCTTAGATCTGTTACAGATCTAACGAGTCAAGATATAAAAATAGGGTTTCAGAGAAGAACAACCCAAAGATAGAGAGATTCCGGCTTAGAAACCATAGGTTTAGCCGCAACATAGAAAGATATTACTCAATCGAGCCATGGCGGCCTGAGAATGGTAAGCACAGACCCAGGGGAGGGAAGTGAACAACCAATGGTCCCTCGAGACAGCAAGAAACCGGGCATGGGAGGAGCCATAGAGGCTAGGGGTGGTAGAGAACCACCATTGTTACCGGCGAGCCAGCAGCCGACGAGGGGAAGCTAGGGTTAGGGCAGAGGGAGCTTGAGAGAGAATGAGAGNGGGGGGGGGGGGGAGGCGTAGTGGTGTTAAGTTAATTAAGGCAAGAATAAATCGGGGCCGTTGACCAAAATTGATCAACGACCAAGATTTAACAGGTGTTGGGTCGGGTAGAATTTAGGTTTGGGCTTGGGTGTCTTTGGGCCAATGTAATAAGGTGTTTGGGCTGGTTATAATTTAGGCTATAATTGAAATAGAAATAGGCCATTTGTTAAATACCCGAATTAAATTAGTCGAAATAATTTATAACATAATTGCTAATTAAAAAATAATTCTATGCGTGGAAATAATAAAAAAATTATTACTTGGTTTTTAAAAATATAAAGGACTAATTTCTGGTAGAAAATAGTACAAAATTATATGCATGTGCTATAATTGCAAAGTTATTGCAATTATAGCCAAAAGGTATCAATTTGGCTATTTATGGCATAATTTGGTCTTAATAGGACCATAAATTGTAAATTAAATCAAGAAATGCTTTTGAAATCATTTGTGATGCAATTTTGTAATTATTTGTTAGAAATAAAATGCTGGACAAATTTATAAAAATGCAGAAAAATTATGGAAAAACACCAATTGCTATTAATGCATGATTTTGAAGGTATATATGCAATTTTAAAAATATGTTGGGAAAAATTGGGTATCAACACTTCTATTTTATTCGTAATAAGACGATTCCTACATTCAGAAAGACGATCGATAAGAGATATAGTTGTGGAAGTGTTGAGTTAGAGGAACTCAATTTTGCGTCTTGTTTATGATGAGTAAATTTGAGGTCTTCAGCAGATCATGCGTGTACTCAAAGGTGTACGATATTTTTGATAAGGAGCTTTTCCGAAAGAATACTTATCCACCCTTACGGTAAAAAGGAATAACGGAACCGGAATTTAGACACAAGTTGCAGCAAGTAAAAGAAGCAAGGTGAAGAAGGGTACAAGGTACCCAGTTAATAAAGATTATCATTATGTACCATTCAGGGAGGGAGACATAAGCATTTTGAATTACCTTGAACAGTAATAGATGTATGTACAATCGGCCACACTTATCTCAGTCATGCCCTATGGGAGCTAACGAATATGGTTTAACAGAAGGATAGGATAGCAGGACCCGACTGGGGTTAGAGTAACCCAAAATGGTGAATGAATTGTTGGTGTTAGTTGAAATTTCCGAAAATATTGCAAATGTGCTAATAGATCTCCTTGTGAGACACCCAGATGGTGCACTTTAAAATAGTACATTTGGATATGAGTACTACAAATATAGGCACTGGAAGCCTTGAAGGGATAAATATTACCTTAGTGTGGCTCGCGTCCCTAGTAGAGCGAGAATGTTAAGCAACTTGAAGAGCCAATGGATGGAGCAAAGGGGAGCTAAAAGTAAAATAATGTCTTTCGAGTTTTCAGAAATAAAGTGATAGGCATAAATGTTAGCGGGAAATAAGAAAAGAGTTAATGAAGCATTATGAGTAAGATATGATACATGGATGTCAACGTAGATCAAAAGATTATAATATTACAGAATCTATAGTCAAGTGAAGGAAGAGGCGAGAGATGACAGGCCTTAGGACAACAAAAAGTATAGGCCATACAGTCATGTCCACATTTTGAGAAATAAGTTCGCAACTCTAGCGTAATTACCAGAAGGAAATGTTAAACCTCAGAGTAATAGAAATCAGTATGGGTTGGTGAACAAGATAAAATAAACATGAATTAGGAACTGAGTAATTTGATAATAGTCATCATCATGAGAATTTCAGATTGCGTTCTGGAAAGTAATAGAACAGACAACAAAAGAATATCCATGATGAATTCAGAGAATCGCCATTAGGAAAACGCTTCCCTAATAAAGAAATAAGGATTACCGCAAGGCAAGTAAGGGTCATTGATGATGCTAAGGGACTCCAAAGATGGATATGAAGAACATCTATAGGTAGGTAGACGATTAATCATGCTCGGGGGTAGATTATGTTATAATTGTTGTTGACACCCAATTTTTCCCTATAATATTTTTCAAAGTGCATATATACCTTCAAAACTATGCATTGGCGTTAATTGATATTTTTCATAATTTCTGCATTTTTCTAAGGATTTTTATTAATTTATCCTAGTATTTTTTATTACATAAATAATTACTAATTGCATCACAAATGACTTTACAACAATTTAATGGCTTAATATTGCTATTTATGTTTATATTAGGTTTAAAATATTGCACAAATAGCCACAATTATATTTTTTGGGTTACAGTTGCAATAACTTTACAATTATAGCCCATGCATGCATTATTACATTATTTTACCAGAAAAATAGCTCATTCTATTTTTAAAATGTTGAGTAATTATTTTCAAACATTTCTATGCATGAAAATTATTTTGTATAGTTTGTTAATTATTTTATAAAATATTATTTATCAATTATATGGGTATTTAACAAATAACCCTTTTTTATTTCAGACCTAACCATTTTTACCAGCCCAAAACCCCATTGATATTAACCCAAAAAGCCAGCCCAAACCCCTTTAGGCCCATTCTGCCTACCCAACCCAATAACCCCTCTTCAATCGTGGTCGTTGATCTTTTAGATCCACTGTCCACATGTACCCTTACCTTAATTAACTCCTAACCTAACCACTAACCCTTCTCGTTCTCTTCCCCCATGCCGTCATCGTTTCCTTCGTCTCTCAAATCTCTATTAACCTAGCCCTAACCCTAAATGTTGTCGGCGTAAACCTCCTTCTTATGGTGCTTCTATGTCTTCTCCGACCAGCCCTGGTCTTCTATACGCCATGGCTCTTCAACTTCATGAGTCCTTGAGAGGATCTCAAAGAAATCCAACTGGTTCTGGTTTGAAACTTGTTCACCGGACTGTCTCAGGCCATTTTCGTTTTTAAGTAAGGGATTTCTCCATGTTTTATTACGAATCCATGGTTCTTTTGACCGATTCTCTTCATCTCTACTCTATTTTCTGAAAGCCCTAGTTCATTATTGCCGATTCTTCTTAGATCATTATAGATATGGGGTGATTCGAGTACTATTAAGTGTTTTCCTTTAAAAATCTCTTGTTTTAGTTAGCTATTTCAATTTTTAATCACTCTTCCTAAACTAGGGTTCATCCTAAACTGCTTTTCAAAGACTTTTCTGACTTCTCAGTGCTTAATTAATTGTTCTTTCATCATCGTGATTGATTTTTGTAAGGATATTCAAACCCTAGTTGATTCTATGTGATATACTAGTCTTCAATCTTTGCTTCGATACTTTGGGTGTTTCTGTGATACCAGCACAAAACACACCCAACAAGCGCCTACAAAATCCTCCCGCACCTCACCATTACACAACCCCAACACAGAATCAAACTATTCCTCCACAATATCAGTAAAACACCTACCATACCCCCACAAATCATTCTCGAACTCCACCAATGATCACCATTATACCCAAACTCCCGGTCACAAAAACAACCCTATATACGTGGGAACCCTACCTCACTCCACTCAGCCTGTATCCTATACACCAGAATCCACTGAGAATGACCTGCTCATTAAGAACCTGGCTGAAGAGCTCAAGAAGTTGACAAGTCGGGTTCAAGGCGTCGAAAGAGGCAAAGGGATAGAAGGTATTAACTATGAAGACCTATGCATACATCCAGATGTAGAACGTTTGGATAATTATAAACCTCCCAAGTTCGAAATGTTTGATGGAGCTGGTGATCCCAGGGTTCATCTGAGGACTTATTGTGAATAACTTGTAGGGGTCGGAAAGGTTGAAAGGATCCAAATGAAGATTTTCATGAGGAGTCTTACAGGAGATGCTTTATCCTGGTACATCAGCCAGGATCCTAAGAAGTGGGCCAACTGGGTGAGTATCGCGTCTGACTTCATGGACAGATTCAGGTTTAACACAGAGAATGCGCCGGATGTCTTCTACATTTATAACTTAAAGAAGAAGCCAACTGAGACCTTCCACGAGTATGCCACTCGTTGGAGGTCAGAAGCAGACAAAATCAGGCCGACATTGGACGAGGAACAGATGAACAAGTTCTTCGTCAGAGCACAGGATCTGCAGTACTATGAAAGATTGATGGTTATTGAAAACCATAAGCTCTCCGATATCATCAAACTGGAAGAAAGGATCAAAGAGGGCATTAAAAGCGGTATGGTGACAAACTTTGAGGCATTGCAGACCATAAATAAAGCATTGCAGTCAGGGGGTATATCGAAGAAGAACGATGCGGGAACAGTAATGGTCGCCCAAGGATCCAGAACTTCACTTGTATATCAAACCTCCCCACTTACATACTAAGAACCTCCACCCACATATCAACCATCACCTCTCAGATATTCCCAACCAGACACTGATTATCATACATATAATTCCCAACCCTCTCACTTTCAGTCACCTCTAACTCGTCCAAACTACCCAATACCTTGGCCTAACTTTGACTGCAGACTACCTAAACAATACACTGCCATTGCCGAACCCATTTACCAGCTGTATGAAAGGCTGAAGGCTGTTGGTTACGTCACTCCTATCCCTGCTGTGACCTTGGAGAATTCATCCCAACGGGTCAACCCAAATAAGACCCGTACATATCATTCTGGCATAAAAGGGCACACCATTGACGAGTACCGAACACTGAAGGATAAGATCAAGACCTTGATTGATGATAAGGTCATTTAGAAAAAATAAATCTACACTAAACATCCGCAACAACCCCCTCCCAGATCATAGGGATGAAGGTATCAATGTTATAGAGACTGATGATGAATGGGATCCCGAGGGATCAATTGGACTTATTAAACAGGGTGACAATCCTAAGAAACCCGCAGTCACGCTCAATCCTTTCATAGTACAAACACAACCGCTAGTGGAGATTGAGGTAGCTACATCAGTTCCATTTGAAGTTGAGATAGCACCCCTCACAGCTGTGTCTGTTCCATTCAAAGTGGAAGTAGCCACACCAAGGTTGCACCCTGGGATTATATGGCCGAAGCTAGAAGAAATGGAAAAACCAAAATAGAAGAATTCGGTGCTGCGCAAGGAATGGCCAGAACAGGAAAAGTCTATACGCCAGAGCATTTGGGAAAATCCAGGAAGAAGGCTTCTAACAGACCGCCCGTTATTGAAACATGCCCGGATGACCTTTGGAGGAAAGTGTAAGCAAGGGAGTACTCGATCATCGATCATTTGAACAAGAGTCCTACTCAGATTTCTATCCTGTCACTACTACAAAATTCAGAAACGCACAAGAATGCTCTCTTAAAGGTGTTAAGTGAGGCATATGTACCTAACAACATCACTGGCGAGGAAAAGGCTGCTGGAAAGTCACAAAATCACCTTCCACGAGGACGAGCTACCACCTGAGGTACTGCACGTTACCGTGCAATGTTAGGACAATTTCATTTCCATAGTTATGATAGATGGGGGATCCAGTCTCAATATTTGCGCATTGACAACACTGAAGAGGTTGGGCAAGGGCATGTATGAAATATGATAAGGGACTATGAATGTGAAGGCATTTGATGGGTCTCAGAGAGATACCATTAGATAGATCAATCGTTGTCTACAGATGGGGCCTATATGGTTTGATGTCAAGTTCCATGTGCTGGATATATCTGCATCATACAATCTGTTGGTTGGACGACCCTGGATACATGTCGCGAGGGCTGTAGAGTCAACTTTGCATAAGGTATTTAACTTTGCATCATGTAGTGAAGTTCGAGATGGGAGCAACCCTATTTACACTCGTCAGACCATCCCGGTGGTTGAAATAGAATAAAGCTAGGTGGAGAGACTTATCATCATATCGAGAGGGTTAACACGATCGAGAAAGATAAGTGGTGGAGTAGCAAGATAGAAATTATACTAGCATGGAGAGGATATGAACCCAGCAAGGGTATTGGAAAAAATCTCCAGGGTATCTCAAACCCAATACAGCTAAAGCACAATGGTACCTGTAACAACCCGACCGGTTGTTTTGTGTTATCAGACCCCGTTCCCCTAATTGAAACTTCCCAAGCGGCTTTTTATGATTTATGACTTGCGGGGACTAGTGGTCCAGGATTCGGAGGTGTTTGGAGTCCTTCAGGAACAATTGGTTCCTTAAGGTTAGCCTTTAAGGCCAGGTTTCACTTCGGTCAACATTTTGGGTAAACAACCTTGGGATCGAGTTTCGTCAGTTCCGATAGCTTCGTGTGATGATTTTTGGACCTGGGCGTATGTTCAGAATGGGTTTCTGATGACCGGGAGCGTTTCGGCGCCCAATATTGAAATAAGAAGTTCTTTAAGTTCCTATTGTGGTTTTGGACGTGTTTTTGTGTTATCGAGGTCCGAACAGAATTCCAAGGCCGGGAATAGTTCTGTTATGTCATTTATGACTTTCCTGCAAAATTTGGTGTCATTCCGAGTTGTATAGGTCGGTTCGGCGTGTTATTAGCGAAGTCTAGAAAATTTAAAGTTCCTAAGTTTGGTTCTTGGGGTTTTGAGGTGTGATTTTGAGTTTTCGCGTTGGTTTGGGTGTTCTGAAGGCTCGAGCGAGTCTGTATTATGATTTAGGACTTGTTAGTATATTTTGACGAGGGATAGAGTGGGCCTAGAGGCCTCCCGGGCACCCAACGGGGCTAAAAATCAGCTAAAATAGCTGATGGTGCACCTGATCTGGTGTGACCGCAGGTGCGGTTGCCCAGTCACAGGTGCGACCCCAGGTGAGGTCCCCCTTTCTCGCAGGTGCGGACAAAATTCTGCAGGAGCGAAACCGCTGGTGCGGCCATCCCTCCACAGGTGCGAACCCAGCCCTTCACATCCAGTTCCGCAGGCGCGAGATCGCATGTGCAGTCCTCGAGCCGCAGGTGCGGAATCCCTGTAGGCCAGGCAGTATATATCCTTTGAAACTCGGGATTTCACCCCATTCATTCATTTTCCTCCACCATTAGAGTCGTGTGAGCTTGGGGAGAGCACACCATGACCTAGCTACTGTTAAGGTAAGTTAATTCCACTTCAACACTAGTTTAATTCATGATCTTCTAGCTAAATTTACTACTAAATCATTGAAAAGTCAAGAATTGGGTAGTAATTTAGGGTTCTTGGGAAATTGGTGAATTACCCATTTATTGCATTAAAATTCAAGTATAAATCATATATTAACGATCCTTAGGCTTCAGGTGAGCGATTCCTCCGCGAGTTTTCAGAGTACGAGTGTGCGGGCCCGGGGTTGGATTTTGGAAATTCTTCAAGAATGTTGAATTATTGAATAAATAGGATAATTTCCCTACTTTGAGCATGCATTGATGTCATTGTACCATATTTGGCTATTTGCGAGTCCTCAAGTGTAGAGTTCGGAGTTCGGGCGCATCCTTGGTCCACGAGGTAGATTCGACACGAGGTGAGTCTCCTTTCTAACCTTGTAAGAGAGAATTGTCCCCATAGGTGTTATATATGTTGTGCGTAATTGTTTTGGGGGTTACGTGCATACAAAGTGACGAGAGTCTGTACGTGGCGACTATCATGCTATGTCGGGTAGATTTAGGGCTCACAAACATGTCTCTATGTGCCTTATATGTATCTTTGGGTGTTCTTTGAGCTGCATATTGATTTTGAATTGATATGGAAATGTGGAAAGTTGCACTTGAACTCCCAGTTTATCAATCCCTGTTACAGGTATAGCCCCTACTGAGTTATTGATATGTCAGTATATATATGTACGTATGGGAGTCAGCACTCGAATCGCAGGTATGATTCGCTATCGAGGGAAGCTTTATGATAAATTGGTATAAGTGTGTCAGCACTTAAATCGCAGGTATGATTCGCGATCGAGGGAAGCTTTATGGTAATTATACATAAGTGTGTCAGCACTCGAAGAGGGAAGCTTTATGGTAATTGTATACAAATGTGTCAGCACCCGAGTCGCAGGTATGAGTCGCGAGCGGGGGAAGCTTTACGTCTATTCAGTGTCTAGATATTTCCTTATGACTTCGGACAATTGTCTTGCCCTTGTGTGCGATTGGCTATTTGGTACCGTTTCCATTGATATTGAGTTGATAGATATTTGGAGGAAAAAGGAAAGTGTACATTGTTGCTTATTTTCAGTAGTTTTCCTGGATTTCTGTATTTGATAGGGATCTCCTGCCTACTGTCTCTTATGTCTACTGCATTTCGTTATATCCTATTTTGTACTATTATTGTTGGATTAGTGAGTGTCATGTTGACCTCTCATCACTACCTCTTCGAGGTTAGGCGGGATAGTCACTGGATACATAAATATTTATGTACTCATGTTGCACTTTTGTACTTAATTGTACATGTTTTGAGGCTGGTGTTTCTGGTTATCCGATCGGAGCTTGACATATATTCTGGACCTGACTCCACGATGAGCTGCCTCCTTTTGCGATTCTCAGCAGTGCTATGTAGTTATCTTTTGTTGATTTTTGTCTACTCCTCTCAGACAGCAGTACAATTTGTATCATCTTTTGTATATTCTACTAGTTCGCCTGTTGACTTGTGACACTAGTTCCTGGCACGCACATAGTAGACTCTTTATTTTGGGACTTGTATATATATATATTGGATCATGATCATTGTGGCTGTATTTAATTAAGTTTGTTAATGTTTCCGCTTTTATTTAAATGATCTAATCTTAAAACTTTGGGAATATGTGGGGTTGGTGTGTTAAATATGGATAATCTCACTAGTAAACAATTGTTGGCTTGCCTGAATCTGGTGTTGGGCGCCATCACGACCTGTTTTGGATTTTGGATCGTGACACCATGGTATTAGAGCACTAGGTTCACGTAAGTCTCACGAGTCACGGGCAAACCCAGTAGAGTCTTGCGGATCGGTACGGAGACGTCTGTACTTATCTTCAGGAGGATATTGAGTGTTAGGAAACCTCTCTTTGTTCTTATCCTATCGTGCAGTCGATGATTTATTAAACTCATTTCTATTCTCTCACAGATGGTGAGGACGTGTGCATCCGATGTTCCTGTTCCGAGAGATGCCGCAATCCCCGTCGCCCGAGGTCGTGGTAGAGGCAGGGGAAGGGCACCGACCCGAGGTAGGCGACGAGGGCATCCTAGAGATATTCCAGTTGCACACACAGAGGACCCTATTATAGAGGAGCAGGATGAGGTGCCTCCAGCAGATCCTGCACCAGTAGACTTTATGACGGCGCCAGGCTTCCAGGCAGTCATGGGCTGTATGATGAGATTTATGGACACTATGTCCCAGGCTAGTTTATTTCCAGCAGATGCTGCCACTTCTCAGGCAGGAGGGGGAGCCCAGACCCCTACTGCCCAGGCCGCAGGAAAGACAACAACATTACATCACACCCCGGGTACATTGCCCGTGGGTGGGGCCTAGCCTGTAGTAGCAGCACCAGAGCCCAGACCAGCTGCGGATGGAAATCAACAGAAGATGTTAGACAGATGGACTCGATTATGCCCTCCAATCTTCGGGGGTGAGCCAGGTGAGGATGCCGAGGACTTCATTGGTAGGTGCAGTGATAGGCTGCACAACATGGGGATCCTAGCGTCCCATGGGGTAGATTTCACCACATTCCATTTAGAGGACAGAGCTCGCAGTTGGTGGTAGTCTTATATTCTCAGCAGGCCAGCAGATTCTCCTACTATCACTTGGGAGCAGTTCACACAGATGTTCTTGGACAGATATATTCCGCCCTCTGAAAGGGAAGAGCTGCGGGGTCAGTTGAGCTGTTAGAGAAGGGGACAGATATCCGTGACATATTATGAGGCCAGATTTTCAGAGCTGTCATGCCATGCACTTATGAAATTACCCACCGATGCTGAGAGAGTGCGGAGGTTTGTAGCAGGGTTGCATCTAGGTATTAGATCCACCATGGCTCGAGAGGTGGAGATGGGTACCCCTTATCAGCTCGTACTGGAGATTGCTCGTAGGATCAAGGGTTATCGGTCGAGGAGCAGGGAGCAGGGGCAGCAGGATAAGAGGGCCAGATTCTCTGGAGATTTCAGAGGCACCCCAGCTAGGGGCAGGGGTCAGTATAGCAGTGGTCAGCCCAGCAGGCCTTTATATTCAACACCTCCACCACCTCCCCGAGGTGTTCCAGCGAGGCCTCATTTCAGCGCCATGCCAGAGCATTCCTACCGTCCTCTCGCCATTCAGAGTTCACACAGTGGTTATCGCAGTCATCCGAGATCCTCCGATCCTTATTTTAGTGCTATGCCTGAGGGCTCTCATCGCCCTCCGGCCCTTCAGGGATCTTCTTCAGGGCAGCAGACTATGCCACATGAGAATTGTTATGAGTATGGAGATCCAGGTCATGTGAGAAGGGCTTGTTGCAGGTTTCGGGACAAGACAGTGCAACAGGGTTATCAGCCTATGAGTTCCGCACTAGTAGTCCGTCCAACTATAGGTGGAGGACAGGCCGTCATTGGTCGTCCTAGAGGTGGAGGCCAGTCAGGGGGAGGTTAGGCAGCTCCTGTTCACAAAGGTGGGGCTCAGTCTTCAGGTGCTCCAGCCAGGTTCTATGCTATTCCGGCCAGATCAGATGTTTCAGCCCTATTTTCTCCTTTTCTGGATGTTTCTCGTGAGTCTTTGGGATCTTCTATATATGTTTCCACTCCTGTGGGCGATTCTGTGGTGGTAGACCGGGTGTATCGGTCTTGTGTGATCACCTCTGTAGGTTCGAGACCAGAGCTGACCTTTTATTTCTCGACATGGTTGATTTTGAGGTTATTTTAGCCATGGATTGGCTATCTCCTTATCATGCCGTGCTAGATTTCCATGCCAAGACAATTACCTTAGTCGTGCCCAAGTCGCCTAGGTTGGATTGGAGAGGTTCCTCAGTTAGTACAACCAGCTGGGTTATTTCTTTCTTGAAGGCTCGACATACAGTCGAGAAGGGTTGTCTAGCCTATTTTTCTTATGTGCGAGACACCACCGCCGAGTCTCCGACGATTGATTCAGTGCCAGTGGTTCGAGAGTTTGCGGATGTATTTCCTTCGGATCTTCCGGGCATGCCTCCGGACCGTGATATTGATTTCAGTATTGATTTAGCTCCAGAAACCCAGCCTATATCCATTCCTCTGTACCGTATGGATCCGAAAGAGTTGTAGGAGTTGAAGGAGCAGCTTGAGGAGTTGTTAGCTAAGGGGTTCATCAGACCGAGTGTATCACCGTGGGGTGCTCCAGTTTTATTTGTGAACAAGAAGGATGGGTCTATGCGGATGTGTATTGATTACCATCGGTTGAATAAGGTGACCATTAAGAACAAGTATCCCTTACCGCGCATCGATGATTTGTTTAACCAGTTGCAGGGTGCTCATGTGTTTTCTAAGATTGATTTTCGATCGGGGTATCATCAGTTGAGGATTCGGGCTTCAGATGTTCTGAAGACTGCTTTTCGTACGAGATATGGCCATTATGAGTTCCTGGAGGTGTCCTTTGGCTTGACTAATACCCCAGCAGCATTCATGGACTTGATGAATAGGGTGTTCAGGCCGTATATTGATTCCTTTGTCATTGTCTTCATTGATGACATTTTGATTTACTCACGTAGCCTAGGGGAGCACGAGCATCATTTGAGAGTTGTGCTCCAGACTTCGCGAGAATAGAAGCTATATGCTAAGTTCTCCAAGTGTGAGTTTTGGTTGGATTCCGTGGCTTTTTTGGGGCATGTGGTATCCGGAGAGGGTATCAAGGTTGATCCTCAGAAGATCGATTCAGTTTAGAGTTGGTCGCGTCCTACTTCAGCTATAGAGATCAGGAGCTTTCTGGGCCTAGCATGTTATTATCGCTGATTTGTGGAGGGTTTCTCTTCTATTGCAGCTCCATTGAATAGATTGACTCAGAATAATAATTCCACTTCAACACTAGGTTAATTCATGATCTTCTAGCTAAATTAACTACTAAATCATTGAAAAGTCAAGAATTGGGTAGTAATTTAGGGTTCTTGGGGAATTGTTGAATTACCCATTTGTTGCCATAAATTCAAGTAGAAATCATATATTAACGATCCTTAGGCTTCGGGTGAGCGATTCCTCCGCGAGTTTTCGAAATTCGAGCGTGCGGGATCAGGGTTGGATTTTGGTTATCTTCAAGAATGTTGAATTATTGAATAAATAGGATAATTTCCCTACTTTGAGCATGCATTGGTTTCATTGTACCATATTTGGCTAGTTGCGAGTCCTCGGGTGTAGAATTCAGAGTTCGGGCGCATCCTTGGTCTGCGGGGTAGATTCGACACGAGGTGAGTCTCCTTTCTAACCTTGTAACATTGAATTGTCCCCATAGGTGTTATATATGCTTTGCATAATTGTTTTGGGGGCTACGTGCGTACAAAGTGACGAGAGTCCGTACGTGGCGACTATCATGCTATGTCGGGTAGTTTTAGGGCTCACAAGCATGTCTCTATGTGCCTTATATGTATCTTTGGGTGTTCTTTGAGCTGCCTATTGCTTTTGAATTGATATGGAAATGTGGAAAGTTGCACTTGAACTCCCAGTTGATCAATCCCTGTTACAGGTATAGCCCCTACTAAGTTATTGATATGCCGGTATATATATGTACGTATGGGAGTCAGCACTGGAATCGCATGTATGATTTGCGATCGTGGGAAGCTTTATGATAAATCGGTATAAGTGTGTCAGCACTCGAATCGCAGGTATGATTCGCGATCGAGGGAAGCTTTATGGTAATTATACATAAGTGTGTCAGCACTCGAATCACAGGTATGATTCGCGATCGAGGGAATCTTTATGGTAATTGTATATAAATGTGTCAGCACCTGAGTCGCATGTATGATTCGCGAGCGGGGGAAGCTTTACTCTATTCAGTGTCTAGATATTTCCTTATGATTCCAGCCGGTTGTCTTACCCTTGTGTGCGCTTGGACATTTGGTACTGTTTCCATTGATATTGACTTGACATATATTGGGGGGAAAAGGAAAGTGTACATTGTTGCTTATTTTCAGTAGTTTTTTCCTGGAATTTTGTATTTGATAGGTATCTGTTGCCTACTGTCTCACATGTCTACTACATTTCGTTATATCCTGTTTTGTATTATTACTGTTANTGGTGTTTCTGGTTATCCAACCGGAGCTTGACATATAGTCTGGACCTGACTCCATGGTGAGCTGCCTCCTTTGGCGATTCTCAGCAGTGCTATGGAGTTATCTTTTGTTGATTTCTGTCGTCTACTCTCAGACAGCAGTACAGTGTGTATCATCTTTTGTATATTCTACTAATTCGCCTGTTGACTTGTGACACTAGTTCCTGGCACGCACATAGTAGACTCTTTATTTTGGGACTGTATATATATTGGATCATGATCATTGTGGTTGTATTTACTTAAGTTGGTTAATGTTTTCACATTTATCTAAATGATCTAAGCTTAAAAATTTGGGAATATGTGGGGTTGGTGTGTTAAATAAGGATAATCTCACTAGTAAACAACTGTTGGCTTGCCTGACTCCGGTGTTGGGCGCCATCACGGCCTGTGTTGCATTTTGGGTCGTGACAGTACCACTTTTGGACTAGGATATCAATACACCTGGAAAGAGTATCAAGACTGCTCACCACCATTGTGTGGTCCTTACTATGCACTTGATCCACCTGTGCCACACCTGAGTCAGACCTTCCATCAGGCCGTTATTATATGGGGATCAGGGGAAAAAGAAGCGTTGGCGTCATTAAGGAATTTGTTCTTGGAAGATGATGACTTGGACTGCTGTGTAATTTTTGAGGAGGAGGAGAAGGAAGGCCCTACCATCCAGTTGTGGAGAAAGGATCATTCCTCAAGAATTGGACTGTGAGACCATCCAGGGCCGACGAGTCCCGGGGTAGCAAGGCTGAACAACATTGTTTATTTTGTTTTCTAAGAAAATGATTTCTCTTTTTGTATTTGCTTTAAATAAAATCTCCAGAATTCCAATAATGTTGTTTAAATTATTGAAAATAGCTTTTATGTTTCAATGGATCGATATTTATTATTACCATTTTTCTCATATCCTTATCTATACAGCATTACTATTTCCTGTCTTGATGAACCAACAACCGTGACATGTAATGAGACAATGCAACAAAAGGATAGTGATTCTGGGGAATAAGATGTCATACCCGAGGAAATCGTTAGAGAAGTAGAAGTCTTTGAGAACAAGCCTAAGTCCAATCTGGATGAAACAGAAATAGCCAACTTGAGAGATTCAGAAACCGTCAAGGAGACCCACATCAGCATTCACCTGTCGCCGTCAGAAAAGGAAGAGTACATACAAATATTTAAAGAATATGAGGACATCTTTGTCAAGTACTTGCAGATATGATAAAAGTGCCGCCAAAGGAGCTCAATGCAACAAGCTCACCTTGGCCATTCGCCGCCTGGGGAATGGATGTCATTGGTCCAATCGAGCCCACCGCCTCAAATGGGCACTGGTTCATCTTAGTAGCTATTGATTACTTCACCAAATGGGTAGAAGCAGCATTTTATTTTGTTCGCGACCGGATTGTTTGTCGGGTTGGAGTTCTAGAATCAATCATCACTGACAATGCCTCCAATCTCAACAGTGATCTGATGAGGGCCATTTGTGAGACTTTCAAAATCAAGCACAAAAATTCCACAGCCTATAGACCTCAGATGAACGGAGTTGTAGAAGCCGCTAACAAGAACATCAAGAAGATACTGAGAAATATGGTAGACAATCACAAACAGTGGCACGAGAAGCTGCCATTCGCTTTATTAGGATACTGTACCACAGTCCGTACATCAACCGGGGCAACTCCCTACTTATTGGTTTATGGTACTGAAGTTGTGATTCCTTCCGAAGTGGAGATTCCTTCCTTGAAGACAAGAAGCTGAGCTCAGCGATGCATAATGGATAAGGAACCGTTATGAGCAGCTAGCCATCATAGACGCAAAAAGGATGAATGCAGTGTGTCATGGGCAACTTTATCAAAGAAGGATGTCCAGAGCCTTCAATAAAAGAGTCAAGCCGAGAAAGTTCACATTGGGGCAGCTCGTATTGAAGAAGATCTTTCCACATCAGGACGAACCCAAAGGGAAATTCTCTCCCAAATGGCAAGGTCCTTACATGATTCACATAGTATTGACAGGCGGAGCCCTTATACTTGCAGAAATGGATGGAGAAGTCTGTCCAAAACCGATCAATTCAGATGCAGTCAAGCGATACTATGTGTAACTATTTATGTTTCTTAAAATGTTGTAAATTAAACTACGCTCGACCTGATTCCCGTTTAAGAGGGGATACATAGGCAGCCTTGTTGGTTCGGTCACAATTCAATAAAAATCTTATTTCCCCCATAATCGGAAACTGGGGCCGAATTTTGAGATGGACCCTCAAAATTCTGAAGCAAGTTCAGTCGTTCGCAGCATGTACATCAGTCAGAGATGTTTGTCCATCTAACTGGGGCAGAATTTGAGGAGGACCCTCAAAATTCTACGGCAAGAGAAGTCACGATGTCCCGAATCGTGTCACAATCATTGGTTTATCTAACAAATTTCTTAAAATATTCTACTATGTCCTTTGAAAACTATGCATGCTTGCTTTCAAAATAACTCTGTTTAGCGAAACGCTACCCCCAATGATTTCAACAAAATCCCCGAACCAAGAAAAGCAAGCCGACGGAGGCGCGAACCAACCTCCCCGTTTACAGAACTCACAATTTTTCTTTGGATGCAGGAACAAAGAATATACATGCTTCAAAGTCACAATCTTCATAACAACTGCGATACTGAAGTCTACTACCAGCTAAGAAAACTCTGATATCATCTGCTATTTATTCTATTATGCATGGGACTAACCCATGTCCCACACCTTGCCTGAGGCTAAGTCATGCCTGCATATTTGTATAAGGCTAAGCTCTGCCTTCATCTGCATGGGACTAAGACATGTCCTGCATCTTGCATGAGTAAGCTCTGTCTCCGTATATGCATGAGGCTAAGCCCTGCCTTCATATTTGCATAAGTCTAAGCTCTGTCCCGCATCTTGCATGAGACTAAGCCCTGTCCCGCATCTTGCATGAGACTAAGCTCTGTCTCTATATCTGCATGAGACTAAGTTGTGTCTCCATATTTGCATGAGGCTAAGCCCTGCCTCCATATTTGCATAATGATAAGCTTTTCCTTCATTTGCATGGGACTAATCCTTGTCCCGAATCTTGCATAAGGCTAAGCTCTGCCTTCATCTGCATGTGACTAAGCCATATCCCGCATCTTGCATGGGACTAAGCCTCTCCCCAATTTCGCATGAAACTAAGCTCTGTCTCCATCTACATGAGGCTAATCCCTGCCTCTATATTTTCATAAGGCTAAGCTCTACCTTCCAATTGCATGGGACTAAGCCCAGTCTCGAATCTTGCATGAGGCTAAGATCTGCCTCCTATTTTTATAAGGCCAATCATTTCCTTTCTATTTGCAATACTAAGCGCTATCTCTCCGACACTATCTATTTGCTCTTCTTTCGGGCTAAGCTCTGCCCTCAACTTCACAAGACTAAGCCTTGTCTTGTTTCTTTTGACATCATATTATTGCATCTCATGGGCTGAAATATCACCAACTTGTCCAAAGGCGTCATAGTCTAAAGGCATCATCCTCATAGTCGGAAGACACCATGCCATGGCGTGAGGATCTCTCAAAGTTGCATATCATTATTCAAAGGCGTCATGGTTCGGAGGCACCATTTTCATGGCTCGAGAACATCATTTCATGGCCTGTGAATCCCTCACTGAATAATTCATTGACCAGGACATCATGGTCTAAAGACGTCATCCTAACCGTCCGAAGACAATTCTCATGGTCCAAAGGGAATCTGCATCATGTGTAAATTTCCACACAAATATATGCTCGTAGTATCTCTTTACTTGCAGGTGACCCGATAAGCAACCGTTATCCCAATAGGAGCAATCCCGCTCCAGTTCCTACAAATTATCTCAAACCTGACCACTCACTATAACCATTCTTCACATATCGTGACCGTCCTTGTGATAACCTCATCGATATACTCCGCCGATGAATCCAAAACTACACATGGCCTGATTCCTGTAAAACCGGGGATATGTAGGCAGCTCAAAAACCAGAGTGCGGCCTAAATCTCTCAAACCATCTCGCTCGGTCAAAATTGGCCATCATATCTTTACCCGACAACTATTTCATCCTTCCCGGGTAAAGAGGAGCAGTTGTTGACACCCAATTTTTCCATATAATATTTTTCAAAGTGCATATATACCTTCAAAACTATGCATTGGCATCAACTGATATTTTTCCATAATTTCTGTATTTTTTAAGGATTTTTATTAATTTATCCCAGTATTTTTTATTATATAAATAATTACTAATTGCATCACAAATGACTTTATAACAATTTCATGGCTTAATATTGCTATTTATGTTTATATTAGGTTTAAAATATTGCAAAAATAGCCACAATTACATTTTTTTGGTTACAGTTGCAATAACTTTACAATTATAGCCCATGCATGCATTATTATATTATTTTACCAGAATATAGCTCATTGTATTTTTAAAATGTTGAGTAATTATTTTAAAACATTTCTATGCATGAAAATTATTTTTTATAGTTTGTTAATTATCTTATAAAATATTTTTTATCAATTATGTGGGTATTTAACAAATAACCCTTTTTTATTTCAGACCGAACCCTTTTTACCAGCCCAAAACCCCTTTGATATTAACCCAAAAAGCCAGCCCAAATCCCTTTAGGACCAATCTGCCTACCCGACCCAATAACCGCTTTTCAATCGTGGCCGTTGATCCTTTAGATCAACGGTCCACATCCACCCTTACCTTAATTAATTCCTAACCTAACCCCTAACCCTTCTCATTCTCTCCCCCCCCCGTCCTCATCATCTCCTTCGTCTTTCAACTCTCTCTCAACCTAGCCCTAACCCTAAACGCCGTCACCGGCGTAAACCTCCTTCCTATGGTGCTTCTATGTCTTCTCCGACCAACCCTGGTCTTCTATACGCCATGGCTCTTCGACTTCATGAGCCCTTGAGAGGATCTCAAGAAAATCCAACTGGCTCTGGTTCGAAACTTGTTCACCGACCTGTCTCAAGCCATTTTCGTTTGTAAGTAAGAGATTTCTCCTTGTTTTATTACGAATCCATGGGTCTTTTGACCGATTCTCTTCATCTCTACTATTTTTTCTGAGAGCCCTAGTTCACTACTGCCTATTCTTCTTAGATCTTTATAGATTCGGGGTGATTCGAGTACTATTAAGTGTTTCCTTTAAAAATCTCTTGTTTTAATTAGCTATTTCAATTTTTAATCACTCTTCCTAAATTAGGGTTCGTCCTAAACTGTTTTCAAAGACTTTTCTGACTTCTAGGTGCTTAATTAATTGTTCTTTCATCATCGCGGCTGATTTTTGCAAGAATATTCAAACCCTAGTTGATTCTATATGATATACTAGTCTTCAATCTTTGTTTTGATACTTTGGGTGTTTCTGTGATACCAGTCGTATTGGTTTACCCTACTTTTTTGACTTAAATTTTTTCCCTGTTAAAACCCAGTATTCTTGGGGATTTCTACCGTAATTGACATTTGCTAGGTTTCGAACCAATTTTCTTGTTAAATCTGATAATTCTGTGAAGTTTTACTCATTTATTTTCTATTTATGGAACCTGAGTGATTCTTCTGGTAAAATCAGTATTCTTTGGAGATTTTTACTCATTATTTTTGTAACGACCCGGCCGGTCGTTCCGTGAGATTAGCCATGTTTCCCCTATTTTTGCTTTGTTATGTGCTAGTTAACCTAATTATGATGTGTTGGGTCAGTTGGTTTGGGTTTGGGGTGGTCGTGGTATGAACTGAGCCACTTAGTCTCTTGAATTGGCTTAATAGTTGGAAAAGTTAACTGGGAGTTGACTTATTGGTAAATGAACTCGGAATGTAGATTTTATTGTTCGGATAGGTTCGTTAGGTGATTTTTGACTTAGGAGTGTGTTCGGAATGTGGTTTTGATGTCTGGAGTAGAACTATGCTTGAATTGGCGAAATCGAGTTTTTGGCGATTTTCGGTCGGCAGTGGAAAATTAGCTATCGGGGTCGGAATGGAATTACGGAAGTTGGAGAAGGTTTGTAGTGTCATTTTGGATGTGTGCACAAATTTTCAGGTCATTCGGACGTGTTTTGGTTGGTTTCGGCATCGTTGGCAAAAATTTAGAAATCTCAAAGTTCATAGGCTTGAATCCGATGTTATCTTGGTGTTTAAGCGTTGTTTTAGGTGTTTCGAAGGCTCGACTAAGTTTGAATAAGGTTATGGGACTTGTTTGTGTTTTTGGTTGGGCTCCCGAGGGGCTCGGGTTGATTTCGGATAGTCATCGAAAGGATTAAAGTTGGAAAATATAGCTGAAGGAGCTGCTGGTGCCAGGTTTCTAGTGTGGCCGCACCTGCGGAAGGGTAGCCGCAGGTGCGACACCACAGGTGCGAGGTGGCTGGCGTAGGTGCGATAATGGGTCAGGCTGGAGAAAGTCGCAGGTGTGAGAGTTGGACCGCACCTGCGAAGCCGCAAGCGCAGGTGATTCACCGCAGGTGCCAGAAATGGACCTTAAGTGAATTTTCGTAGGTTCGCACTTGGGACCGCAGGTGCGGAGAGAAGGCCGCAGATGCGGTTTCACTGGGTAGGAAGTATAAATACTTGCCTTTGCGAATTTTAGGCACTTTCATCATATTTGCATGCGGGCTGAGGTTTTTGGGAGCAAATTGAAGAGGGATTTCAAGGGATTTTTGTGGAGGTAAGTTTCTCGGACTAAAAAACTCGATTCTATGTTGATATTTGACAGATTAAGCATGGAATTAGTGGAATTTAATGGTATAAATTGGTGGTTTAGGGCTTGGGAAATAAATCGATACTTAAATTTGAGGAATTTAGGGGTCAATTGTGGTCGCATTTTGATGAATTTTATATGTATAGACTCGGGAAAGGATGAGGATTCTTATGATGCATTTTTTATAGAATTCCGAGACGTGGGCCCGAGGGTCGGGTTTGGCCAGTTTCGGGAATTTTGGATAAATTTGATAATTTTTGAGTGGGCCTTGTTCCTTTAGCGTATATTGATGATATTAATCTGGTTTTGGTTAGATTTGGAGCGATCAGGAGCCGATTCGAGAGGCAAGAGCATCGAGGATTAATATTTGGGCTGGTTTGAGTTAAGTAATGACTGTAAATCTTATCCTGAGGGTATGAAACCCCGGACTTCGTATTTTCCCACTATTTTTGGAATGGCGCACATGCTGGATGACGAGTGTATGTAGTGCACTAATTGGGGATTTGGACTTGGCCCTCCCCTTGGAAACTATTGAGTTGCGTATTTACTTTTAAATCATATGTTAAATCGTGTTTTCAGACTATTGTCATATTTAGGCTGTAAGCCATGTTTGGGGCCTTGTGCCGACCTGTTTAGACCCCTTGGGGTCTTTTATTGCTTTTCCTCACTGTGTTGACTTATGATTTACACTCAGCCATATTATGTTTAACTAATTTCGAAACTCAGCCTTATTTACACTATTTTGAGATATAAATTGATGTTTTTGGGTCGAGTACCCCGTTTTACTGATAGCCCGAGGGGATTTTTTAGAGTTTCTGCCTGAGTGATATCGAGGGCCTGATTATGAGGATATGATATGCCACGAGGTGGCTTGATATTAGCGCTTGGACTGAAGGAGCCCCTCCGGAGTCTGTACACAGCCCTAGTGAGCGAGTACATACTGAGTGCGAGTGCCGAGTGACGAGTGATTGGGAGGCATGAGTGACAGTGAGGATGCCCGAGGGGCTGATACTGAGTGTTTGTGAGGCATGCTGAGTGACCGATTTTGAGTGATTATTTTTCCGAGGGGCTGTTTATGATACATGTTTTGGCCCGAGTGGCTATTTATGATTTATTTCATTTTTCACTAAACTCTTGGGCATTTTTTCTGAAGTTGTTGGAAATCACACTTTTCAAAGGATTTTTACTGAGGTTGGCTTTTAAAGCATGTTGATTTTATGTATACATTGTTGGTAGAAAGACTGTGCTTGTTATAAATTGATGATTTAATCCTCTATGTTCCTTACTGCTTACACTTTATTTATTTTCATTACGAGTTGGCGTTCTCACATTACTCCCTGCACCCCTGTGTGCACATACATGTGCTGGTACCGAGCGCTAGTTTTCTTCCCTCTTGCGGAGCCGGAGTTGGGACTTCGAGGTAGTTGTTCAGCGTCCGCAGCATCTCTTTTCCCATTTCTTTTTTTGTATTTAGTTCCTCGTTCCGAATCTTGATGTATTATGATTGTAGGGGTTATTTTGTACTACTCGTAGATGCTCATGATGGTTGACTCCAGGTTTTGGGGCAGTGTATAAACTGTTTTATTCATTTTGTTGCTTTAAACTTCTTAAGTGAAAGCATTTTGTGAAATATCTTAATCGTTTTGGAAATTATAAAAATATCATGTCAGTATGTGATTGTTGGCTAGCCTAGTTCCATGTTATGCGCAATCACGGCCGGCTTAGGATTTGGGGTCGTGACAATTTCCTATTATTTTTCTCTGTTAAAATTTATGTGCATAGATTTTATTTGTTTCCTTATTTATAACTTAATTGGTCAAACTTGCCTTAATTAGTCGTCCGTATGATTTTGGAATTTTTACTAACTCCCTATTTGGTATAGTTTGGATTCCTTGCCTTAATTAACC